>JAJOOP010011213.1:0-15843 GCA_029582705.1 Solanum chacoense | reverse complement strand
ATAGTACTTTTCGTATAGTTTTTGAATATCTAATTTTTTAAAAAAAATATCGAATTAACGTAATCTAATTTAACTTTAAAAATTAGTCAAATTGACTTTCGAAAAGCGCAACATGACAAATAAAAGTGGACAGAGGGAGTACAATATTTCTTTTTTGTCTTCCTTTCTTATTTTGGACTTGTGGTGTGCTTGGTATGCATACAAGAAAAAAAAAACTAGAAAAATATTTTTTTACAAATTTAAAAAAGTGATATTTTATGATAATTATATTATTCCACCCTACAGATGTAAGTGACAAATTCAAAATGTTCATTAAGAAAGTTCAGAAAAAAGATTTAATATATGAGTTTTGAACATCTAATCAATGAGTTAACCTCTGATTTTATTTTTAGGGGATTTGAAATTCTATATAGAATACATTAAAGAATGAGCTTTTATCTTCTATTTTCAAGATCGAATTTCAATTTTTTTTTATCGAGTGTTTTATTATTTTGCCTTTTTTCTAGCCTCTTGCTTGCTAATTAAAAAAAATACCTTATTTATAATGTAGTTTTTTACCGAGTAAGTTCGAACGAATATTTTTTCGCCCCACTAAATCTGCCCTACCTGGTGCCTATAGCCATCCCCCCCCCCCCCCTTATTGTAGTTTCCTAATTAAATAGGAGTAAATATTTTTGTGATGGTATCCTTTTTATTAATTAGGAAAATATTTTTTCCCTTGTACCAAACACACCCTTATTGGTGTCATTTTATTTTTATTCTTGACACACTTTTTCTTTTAATATGGGTCATTTTAGTAACTATTTAATTTCTTTTAGGGTAACTATTTAAGTTAGTTATTTTACTATGCTTATTTTTACCCTCAATGACATTATTATATTGGAATCAATTTAATTTTTAAAAATCATCCTTTTATTTATTAAGAGAAAGAAATTGAACAGACAGGTGAAACTTTCATCACTTTTGAAATTTCATAAAAGATATTCAAAAATTGCACAATAAAAGGTCTTTTTAAAAAGGGAAAAAAAATATTGCTAATGAGATTCAAACACAAGCAGTAGCTCATTCAAGACATATGAAACCATTGAGGTACAATATTTTGTTGTGTCAAAAATGTTCAATATATGTTATTTAATCAATTTACGTATCAATTTACTTATATATATAATATTTTTTCCAACGGAGAATGTCCAATTGGATATCTTGACAGCCACGTAACTTTGCCGATGAATGATATTGTTAATATTGTACATATATTTTTTGACTTATACATAATATCTCTATTATTTTTTAAAATTTTATGTCTAGTAAAACAAATTTATATAAAATGGAACTAATGAGGGTATAGTTTTGGTAAAATTATCAAAACCTTAGGGGTTGATTGACTTTTCTTGGAGCCAAATTTGGTTACAATCTGTTGGAGAAATTACAACTTACAACTGTTAATTTTTTTTGTTAAAAAACTAAACAAATAGAATTAGAGAAATTTTAGTAGCTCGATTAATTAGTTAATTCTATCGGAATTTTTATATTATTGGTGAAAGGCTCAATTTTTCACCTTATAATCTCCGAACCTTAATTTTATTTTACTTCTAAATAATATGAATAGAATAGATAGAAGTAAATAACAGCATTTGCATGGTTAGTTATTCCCTCTGTCCAACAATAGTTGTTCACTATTAACTTGACATAAGAATTAAGAAGTAGTAAATGATTGGGGTAATTTTACCAGCTCATCCCTATTAAATTTATATCATCTCAACGCTGAAAAATTAAATAGTACTTAATAGCAAGGATAAAATAGATAGAAAATGATAAATTATTAATTTTATAAACTGAACAAATATTGTTGGATATCCCAAAATAATATAGAGGACAATTAAAGATAACGGAGAGAGTAGTTGTTATCCTGCTTTTCTTCAGTTCAATTCATTTTGTTAGAGTTTGACTTTTTCATTAAAATATACTCCTTTTTTCAAATAAAAAAAAGTTTCTTATTTCATGTTCGATATTATATTAGAGTTCGACTAAAGTTTGATTTGCACATTGCAGTCCATCTTTTAGGACGAAACTTTTAATATAACTTTTTCTATTTTAAAAGGCTTGAATTTGAAATCTCTAATTAAAAGTAAAAAAATCTCAATTGTTCTATCACAATTCATGTTAAATAATTATTCTCATGTTTTCAATTTATTTTTTCATTTCCTACTTGTATGTTCATTACATGCTTAGATTCAATGTTCTGTTTCTACAAACAGTTTTTTTTTTAAATAATAAAAGAAAAAAAAAATCATGCTTCATGCATGCTGTTTGTCATTTAGCCGTACGTTGTTTTAATATTTCAATATAAAAACTACACATAGGTTCTTGAAAATAAAGCGAGACATATATAGATTTTAATATAAACTTAATCAATTCAACCTTTAAATTCATAATACTGAAATTTATTACACATTTGAAATTTTAAGGTCAGCTTATTATTTATTAAATGTTAATTTTATTTACTGACGATGGAAATTTTTCAGCACATGAAATTTATAATAAATAATAAAAATTATATTTTTTTAAAAATTATCTAAATGGAACAAATTTATTTCTGACCAGTGCCCTTTATCACAGGAAACTAATTGGAAACTGAGGAGTCCTTTCGTTTTCATATTGTAGTAGTGGACAATATTTCAAATTTAAATTTTAAAATATTTTATCTTGTCCCTATCAAAATAAATAGACATAGACAAAGAAGAATTGTTGTATTCGAAATTTCAAAACTTAATAGAATTCAGTTTTCAAATTCTAAGATTAGGACTTGTCACTAGGAAAAATAATGATCGGCCAAACAGAAAAAACAAACAAACAAAAAGGAAAAATCACTTGGAAGTAAATTACTCAAACATGATACTTTGTGTCACTTGTACTTTATTTCTCCTACTTATTAAAAATAGATGATTTATAATAGTTGTTTTTTAAAACAAAAAAACAAGATATAATTTTAGGGAGAGGGATCAAAAATATTTTTTAACTTTCGTTTAATAGCTAGTTTACCCTTCGTTATACTATGCGGTCATTCATACCTCCCTCTGTTAGGAAATTTGTCATTTGTACCCTTCAAATTAATGTTTTTAAATATTTTGTCACGTCTAAAATATAAATGTTTTATCATATCTAGTTTAATATAAAGTGAATGATTTTTTCAATAATAAATATGTGTTGTTATTCACTTCACATTCTCTTATTCATCTGTTATCTTTTTTTCCTAATATAATGTTTTGACCTTTGCAAATTGATAGTCATATCTCAACAATCTGTAAGGTCTATATAGTATATACTCAATTGAACCGATATATATAAATGCGAAGAATATTATAAAATAAAATCGAGGACTTCAAGAAATTTCGATCATAAATTTTGAAGTTGTGTATATTTAAAGGTTAAAAAAATTCAAGCTATTCACATTAAAATATTTGAATAATTATTTGCTTCTTTGTTTTGTTATCTTAAAAAAATGATAAATGCAATTATTTTTTATGGCTAGAAAACATGTCCATAAAAATAACTACATGGTGGATGCGATTATTTAACCATATTGTTTTAAGGATAAACAATTATTTGTGTATGTAAATTGAATTCAAATATGAAGATCTGAGAAAGTAATGAAATGCTTTATTAATTAAATGGACTAAGAACAAGACTTTTTTTTTTATTTTCTATTCGATATTTGGAGACCACATTAAAATCTTTGTTAAATTGGGATGTTCATTGCAAGGCCCATTTGGGATGCTGCTCCCAATAAGATTTTTTTCATGCCCAGAGCTCGAAATTGAGACCTCTAATTAAGGATAAAGCAGTCTCAACCACTACACCTCAACTCATATCGATGAATAAGAACAAAACTTAACCAAGTGTAAGCATTTATTATTGCATTGAAAAGAGGAGACTTAAGTCTATGTCATGAATCTTGAATTTTATGTTTCCACAACTCCACCAATTCTTTTCATCTACACCTCTATCCATAAAATATCATATCTTCCCATCGGAATTGTAGTTTGCCAATTTCAGGCCCAAACTAGTCTTATATATCTAAATGGGCTTCTTAGGTAATCGTACATGGGAATTTGACGAAAAAAAAGGATTAGTTTTAAATAGATATATACAATAAAGTTTTTAGTTTACCATAAATATAGTCATATTTTATTTATATAAAAAATAGTCAAAGGCATAAAAAGTATACATCTACTATATAGCTTGCCAAAAGTCATCAAAAATATACACGGACTATGCAATATAGTTTATTTATACATGAGCTATACACATTATGATACACTCAAAAGGCTGCATATAGTTTAATTATACATGAAGTATACACTAACTATTCAGTCTCGATCAACTCAAAATCACCTCTAAGCAGTCCCAAATTTTAGATATAAAATCTTCTCGATATTTCAAGTCTTTTGATATATAATTCGTTCTAAACAATTCTACGATACGTTGAATTTTAAGGCAAAAGATGAAGAAGGATGAGGAACCAAAAGCAACAGAAGAAGATGAAGAAGAAGGAAGTACGTAGCAGCAGAAGAAAAAAGAAAACAAGAAGAAGACGCAAGGCATTGTTTTTGGAAAAATTAGGGTCGAATGACCATTTTTGGTAAATTAAATTGAGCTAAAATAATGGTGAGTTAATTTTATGAGCTGACATTTTGCATTTTTTTTTAAAAAAAAATATCAACAAAAATAATTGCATATGTATATATACTATTTATATAATAATTATACATTGCAACAATTCATTTTTCTTAACGAATTGATATCTTTCAATTTCGACCAAGTCAAATTTCATCTAAACAATCTCAAAATTATTTGGAAAAGAACTTATTGAAAAATATCACCAACATCTGAGGAGAATTGCACGTCATATATAAAATCATTAAACAAGGCAACTTGCAGAATACATGTTCAAACTTTTGTGTGTGAATAGAAGCTAATTATAGGACTAGTAATAGTTTACTATTTCACTCACATTATTAAGAGATTAGTATTATTTGATTAATTACGTTACTTTACACCTCATTTAAGGAAATTTAACTAATTTATTCAACAAATAATTTTAAGGCTAAACTATTTGACGTCCACATGGGACCTTAGTAATAGTGATTATTCCTAAATGATACTAATCCTTCGTTGATTTTGTAATTGCAAGCAGCGTAATGACCGCCGAACAATGTTTGTTTGGACTCCAAAATGTTGCAAGGGTTCAAAGGCACAAGTGGATTTCTTGACCCTGACGGAACCGTACGTGGTGTATACAACAATTCAATATATGCATGTCATGTGCGGGTAAGTTTTTACCCCAAAGGTTTGATCCACAATAAGCATGTTCTTGCATTTTTCTCAACTTTTGCATATTTATTTTCACTTCTTTTCTGTATTTTACGTTATTTATATAATTTTATGTATATTTTTTAGATTTTATTATTTTTATGTTACTAACTACAAGAAAAACGCCCTCTAAGGAAGGGAAATATGGTCCCAGAAAGTCGAAATCTGGTCCCAAATAGTCTACTGCGATGGGAAAAGGCTGGTCGCCACCCGTCCTAATAGATCTCTTCGCTAAAGGTCAATTATGACGGGCTCCTTTAGCTAGTCCTTAAATGTTTTTAGAGACGGAAGAAAAGCTGGTCGCAAAACTCCTTTTAGAGACCATGTATCTCATCCCAAATAGTTTATTTTCTTCTTTAAAAAATATGTAGTTTCTGGTTGTTAAATCCCTTTAGTGACGATAAACTATCTCGTCGGAGATCACTTTTTTTGCGACTAGTAGCTATCTCATCCTAGATTAACCTTTAGGGACGAAAAGTTGTCTCGTCCTAGATGAACTTTTAGGGACGAGCAATATTTTTGGTCTCTAATTGATCACCAATGTTTCTTAAGCTTCGTATAAAAAAATTAAATATTTTAGCAATAAACATAAGATTGCTACAAAAAATCTCCAAACCAAAGGCTGATATAAATATAAAAATTAGTTAACATCCCATGATGTTAGTTTCAATATTTTCTGAACAAAAAAGCTTAGCTAATCAACATCTCAAGCTAGACTATGATATCATGTTTTGTATAACTTCCATAGCAAAATAATGATGATCTTTTCCATCTTCTAAACTTGCATCTTGACTTGTAACTTCAATCTTCAAAATCTGCAAGTACAAAATTTTTGAGAAGACCATAAGTAACTATTGGTATATATTTGGAGTAATATGTAAACTGTATACTAAAATTAGTTAAACTACTCATCCCAAAAAAACTCTAAAATTCTGCGAGGGTTTTCTAGAAACATAAACAAGCTACATGAATATAAGAAAATTAATTAGGAAAGCTTTGATAAGCATTAAGCAAGAATTCAAATCTATATCAAAACACAAAAATTTGAGGACAAGAGATAGTACAAATGGAGAAATTCCCCATCAAGAATGTGTGCTATGGATACCATAGAGACTCAACAACATCTCTTTATATAGAGTGCATATGGATAGTTGAGGTCCAAGGAGAAATGGGTAGATCATTTGGAATTCAAATTCCACCCAATTATGTAGAGGACAGTATGCGTTGTATCAAGAGAAGACAATAGAGGCAATTTCGAAAGGAACTAGTAGCAGGCTAGCAACATATAGATGTCTGCTGTTGGATAATCTTCCTAGAAGGTATTCAATTCACTGGATGCTCTTAGATTATAAAAGTACTGAAAAAAGACTTCGAGTGTTTTCTATCAGAACTTCAAGTCTAAAACGTCCTATTAAATTTCAAATCTGATCCAAATTTGTTCATGATTGAAATTTGTTATGGTTTCCTCATAGTTGTAGAGTTTCCTACCAGAACTTAAACTGTCCATTTAGTAGTGTATCACAAGTCTAAATCGTCTATAATTTTCATGTTTTTATGTCTTGATGTAGAAGGTTGGGAGACAAAAACAGATTACATTCAATAGTGTATCACAAGACTAAAGGGTCTACAAATTGCATTCACAGTGATTGCATTAAATCCTAGAGAACTATCGATTGCATTCACAATGACTTTTATATCCTAAAAAATCAATGCTAAAGAGAACCATTACTTATAACAAGGAATTCAGTCAGTTCTTGGTTTAATTATTCCTTCTGGAAAGAACCATGATTGGTCAAACAGTCATGGACTATCAGTGGAATATTACGATCATCAATAATGAGATATCACATTGTAGGGAGTTTTTAAACTAATATGATGAAACATTTTCAACTTAGCTAAGTATTCTGTATTTCTATTGCTTCTTGCATATATTGTTGATTGAAAGGAAATTAAATTGATACATGACCCCCCCAAAACCATCCATTCTATTAGGCACAAAGCTACAAAATTGAATCTGAAAGACAAAAGTTGAATAGTCTTTGCTATCTATGCAATTAAAATCTCAATAGTTTTGAAAAAACTTACTTGTTCCAACTTCTTGGATGTATTTCTTAAGTTGATTGGTAAATGGAGGAAATGGAGTCTAAACTTTCATATAGTGTAGCTTAAGAACCATGGAGTTCTTGTGTATCGCTCCCGTTCCTTGACTAGAAGACATGATTAAGTATGTAAGTTCTTGTTCTCCTCCCTTCCTTACAGCACCTGGAGAAAGCAGAAGGTGCTCAGACAACAACTCATCAGCAAATTGATAGAAGACAATAAATTGACGAGAAGAAGGAAAAAGAAGTGACTACAGGTTAAAAGAGTCAAGTGCATTGATAAATGATTACATGTTAAAAGAGTCAAATAGGATGATCTAATTATGATTTATGAGAGATTCAAAAAAATTTAGTTGGTTTACAAAAATGCTTAACTAGACACTTAATCAAAGGAAAAGAAAATGTTAAACAGAACCTACAGCCCTGCTATATTTCTTAGAGAACTGCAGGATGAACTTTTCCATTGTTCAAGCACATGACAGATATGCTTTGCAGTATGCTCATTCCAAGGCTAATTAACAACTATAGGGTAAAAACAAAGCTGGATATTGTCTTTGATTAAAAGAAAATGAGATTACCATCTTGACGACTTGACCTGCACATATTCAGCCCAACCGCCCATTTGCCACCTCGAATTAACGGCAGAAGATTACAGAGAAGCTGATGATTATTCAAAGAATTCTTCAAATTGAAACCTCAAATATTATCAAAATTTAAGTTACTTTTTATTACAAGCCCACCCAGTCCTGGTCCATTCTAATAGCTAGCCTAGCTCGGTCTGCACTGATTTTGGGCGACAATCAGGACCAGCCCACCCTGCCTGGGACAGTTTTGGTCCCATTTTCTGTGCATGTTAGGTCAGTCTCCTGGGCCAACCAGTCTCAGTTTCCAGGTCTAGTCAACAAGGAAAATCTAATTTGCTCCCATGTGTATGGTAGAGATAGTAGGTTACCTCCCTTTAAATCAAAACATAATCAAAGTACCTCCTCATAGATGTAAAGACTTTGCTAAATACTCCCTTTCTTCTAAATCAACCTAAACTTTAGCAGTTGAATGATAAAACTATGCTTACAGTCACTTTAGTAGTAGTAAATAAGTCATTTGACACGATCACAGAAGTATTGCTTAAACAACACTAAATCAAAGACCTGAATTATGCACTGGGAGAGCTCGACGACTCCAATTGCAGGCCTTAGCCAACCATGTCCCTTAGCAGTGCATGGCACAGTTGCCATCTGAGGTATTAAATGTCTGCCTTCTATTAATAGTATGATATTTTTTCATGTGCCTAAACTAGTCATAAATCATAATAAGATCTGTCACTATAATCTTTCATTTGACCAAAAAAAAAAAAAACTATCTCTACAAATAGATAAAAGAACTTAAAGATATCAATGCTGGTGATGAGTCAAACAATAATGCCCTACAAAAAGAAGAAACGACTCTAGATGAACTTCTAACATCCGCCGAAGAAGAGATGGCGGCAAATAACTTTGAAGAAGGCAAAATGGTTTCAGAAATCCCCAATCAAGAGGTTAAGTGACCACACAAGCATGTTTACAATTCATATACCTAAGCCCAAGGTAAAATAGAAATGCTTCTTTCTCTCTTTCTTCATCACTGGATTGCTCTCTTTTTTTTCTACAGAATGGTCAGCAAGCCAATCTAACCACAGACGAGGCTAATGACGCCCATGGAGCAGAGAACGTAACTGAACTTTCTTCGGAAGAAATGAGGGTGGAGGACTGTACTAACAAGGTAAATGAACAAGAAATTATAATGAATTTTCTGATTAGCATCTACTAAGAATCTACGAGTTTATTGCATGCTAATGAGACAAGAAATTTAATTCTCCTGTGAACGATATTTTCAGAACAACAACTAAGTCACAACTCCAAGTTAGTTAAGGTCACAAATATCTAGAGGAATATAATTAATTTGAGTCTCCGTTCCCTTCTGCAAAGAGAGGATTGAGGAGATGTTGTTGTGAGAACATTATGTATGGACAACTGCATGAAACATTTCATATAAGCAGGCAGAGTATAACATAAATGCCGATTAGCAATCTGCTACAAAAAATCACATTTCTGAATATTTAAAGTTGTTTTGGTTAATTTGTGGAGATTCAGTTAGACAAGAATGGAGGAATATATGGTGCAACTATATATTAGAATGTATCTTATTAAAAAATCTTGAGTTTCCCAAGCTAAAAATCCAAATGGAACAATCAGTGTTTCTACTTTCTATGTGCAGTACCATGGGAGGTAATTTGTATCAGTTCAATTGCTTTTTATATCTTTCATTAGTTCGAGTTAATTTGATTGTAAAAATATGATTTACTCTTTCGATTAAGATGCCATGTTACAGAACATATTGAAAAACATGAGGGTTGAAAATCTTCACTACAATTTTAGATACTCATAATACAGTGATATGATCTTTTATATTAGATAACTATTCAATGGTGTGATTGAAATTCCTAATTTACTCTAGTTAGATATAAATCTGTTAGGAATTAGTGGCACGTTACTACGCACGTGGATCAGTTTTAACAACTTCAACCACTTTTCCCGCCTTCTCTGTTAGCCTTAAAAGTTGAACAATAGTTCACTAGTTATTCAAGATGAATTTCTCAAGTTTAATACAACTCGCTCTATCTTTTATTAGAACATTATTTTAGCTCATTGAGCTGCCAGTGCCTCTGTTCAAGAAAAGTTCACTGTTCTCTTACTATTTAGGAACACTATGTTCTCCTACGATTGATCCCTTTCATTTTTGGGATCTTATCACACTACAAATTTAAATCTATTTTAAAATACACGAGCATCTTATCTAAGAGAAGAAGAGTAAACTGAACTACAAGAACAACTCGAACAAGAAGAGTAACTCGAAGAAAACAAACAACTCACCGAATAAGAGAAGAAAATAAGAATCAACTCGCGAAAAATGAGGCATACCTAAGATTATAGTAAACAGAAAACATCGATTCATTTTGACAAGAATGGAAGAATATATGGTGCTACTATTAGAACTTATCTTCTTGAAAGATCTCAAGTTTCCCAAATTTCAAACAAAAATAGAACTATCATTGTTTTTACCTTTTATGAGCAACACCGTAGGAGGTAATTTGCATCAGTTCGAGTTAATTAGATTGTAAAATATAATTGATTGTTTAGACATACACAATACACTGATATGATCTATTTATATTTATTTTTTTTTGAAATAGATATGATCTATTTATATTAGATAACTATTCAATGGAGTGATTGAAATTGCTAATTTATTCTAGTTAGATATAAATCTGGTAGGAATTAGTGGCACGTTACTACGCGCGTGGATCAGATTTAACAACTTCAACCACTTTTCTCGCCTTCTCTGTTAGCCTTAAAAGTTGAACAATAGTTCACTTGTTATTAAATATGGATTTCTCAAGTTTAATACAACTCGCTATCTTCTATCAGAACATTATTTTAGGCTCATTGAGTTGTGAGTGCTCTGTTCAAGAAGAGTTTACTGTTCTCTTACTATTTAGGAATACTAATTTCTCCTACGATTGATCCCCTTCATTTTTGGGATCGTATCACACTAAAAACTTAAATCTATTTTAAAATACACAAGCATCTTATCTAAGAGAAGAAGAGTAACCTGAACAAGACGAGTAGCTCGAACAAGAAGAGTAACTCAAAGAAAACAAACAACATACCAAATCAGAGAAGAAAATAAAAATCAACTCGCTAAAGATGAGGCATACCTAAGAGTATAGTAGATAGAAAACATAGATTCAGTTTGACAAGAATTGAAGAATATATGTTGCTACTATTAGAACTTATCTTCTTGAAAGATCTCGAGTTTTCCAAGTTTCAAACCCAAATGGAACTATCATTGTTTCTATTTTTTATGTGCAACACCATAGGAGGTAATTTGCATCAGTTCGAGTTAATTGGATTGTAAAATATATTTGATTCTTTAGACGTACACAAATACACTATATGATTGATTTATATTAGATAACTTTATGGTAGTGCAATTGCAATTCCTAATTTTCTTAAGTTAGATAGAAATCTATTAGGAACTAGTGGCACTTGACTACACACATGGATCAGTTGAACAACTGCAGTTACTTTCTTTCACTGCTAGTCTAAAAATGTGAACAATACTTCACTTGCAATTCATAATAGATTTCTCAAGTTTAATACAACTCTCTCTATCGTCTCTCAAACACTATTTTAGGTCATTTAGCTGTGAGTTCCACTGTTCAAGAACAGTTAGAAACACTCTATTCTCTTAGGATTGATCCCCTTCATATTTTGGATCTTATCACACCACAAAATTTAATATACTTAAAAAAACGACCTTCTAGTCTAAATGAAAAAGTAGAAATCAAAAAAGAAGAGTTATAATCGCACAAAACAAACAACAAATCAAATTTAGAAACGGAAAATATCAAATCGCGAAGGTGCGCATACCTGAAATTCGAGTAAGGTACAAAATAGAGATTGAGTTGAGATCGCTGCTAGGCAGACCTGTGCTTTCTCGATTTTGAGAAAACACAAATGAAACGCTGAGAACTACGAGCAATGCTGAGATCGCTTCAAGGCAGATGTTGCTAGGGTTTTCTGATTCGCGATAATGTTTTGAGAAACAAAGCGTTATTTGTCTTTTTTTATTTTTGCAATTTTAATTATACTTATGTTTTGGCTCTAAGTTTTGGTGAAAAAAGAACTTTTTTTTTAATTTGACCCTTAAATTATAATTTGGGACCACTTATTAATTTCTTTAGAGACTAGATTTAGTACCTTCATAAAAACATACATAATTAAGGACCGAAATAAAATATCGTCCCTATACATATACTTTTAGAGACAGATTTATTAACTCGTCCCTAAATGTTGGTCTTAAATAAAGCTTTTTCTTGTAGTGTGTATTGGGTCAAAGAAAATTTAAAAACAAATGAAAGACGACGTCTCCACACTTGATCAAACAGTCACCTCACAGTCATTGTCTATCAAGCAATTGCAAACGCAAATGGGTCAAATTTCATCTCATTTGAACCCAAGGCCAAAAGGGGGATAGTGATACCATGGCTAACCCAAAAAATGAACCTTGAAAGCGTATCCACATTATGCCACGACATTAAATAAGACGCTTCTTGGGAGGCAACCCAAGGTTTAATGCTTTTATTTCTGTTGTTTGAATAATGGGTGTTGAATGTGCAGGTTGTAAAATTGATATTTTAGGAGAATTGCAATTAGGCGAGCAAAAAGTCTGATCGGTGACTCATCGAACAGGTCGACGAGCCTAACTTGGACCGCCGTTAGAACCATCTAGACTGTTGGAGGTTCTGTAAATCTCAGAGAGCTGAAGTAATACTCAGTGGATTGTCGAGTGGGTCAGCGAGCTCGACTTACCTCATCGACTGGCTCGTGAACAATGAGTTTTAAAAGGGACAAAAGATTTAAATTAAAAAATGCTCCACTTTCTCTTTTTCAACTCCCGTATTCTCACAACGATATTAAACTTTTCATATTCTTGCATTTTTATTCTCATTTCATTAGGGAATCTTTGCTCGGGATGGATTTTGAATTACTTTGCTTCCTAGATTTACAAATTTTGGCATATAAGGTTGGTTTTCTGAACCCCGAACTTAATTGATGGTTGAAATCAAATGCTTTTGATGTGTTGCTGTTGATATCTGTGGGTAATGTTGTTTTGATCATCATGTGATTGTTGGTTTCCATTCTTTGAATGAATTCGTAATTAAATGTTAAAATGGTTAATTCTGGTGTCGATAATTGATTTAATTTGTTGGGTTGTGTGATTATGCTATGGGCCTAGTTGGGTAAAGTCTAAGTAACCTCCGAATTGTGCTAATCGTCGTATTTTGCCCTATGATGGAGCCGTTGACATCATTCTTATGGGCAAAATATGTCAATTTGCTAATTTTGGAAAATTTAGAGGAAGTCTGAGTACCCCGAGGGCATGGGTCATATGGGTCTACTGTAAATTGCATGTGTTGGTGTTTATTTTTGTTTTGGTGTGCTACAGGCTTGATTTTGAAATTGGGGGTTAAAAAACTAGCATTTTGGACTATTCGGTGAGCTGGATCGAGTTTGTCAAGTGATTCGGGGGTTTGCCTATGTCCACTTAGATCACCTTTTATATCTCCTTTTTTTGGCTTTAGTGTTTAAACTTTTGGCGATATGCTTGTGATCGTCGAGTTCACTCAACGACTCGCTACTTATAGTTCGCCATTTGGTGTTGGCGATCCTCCAAATGTCCCTGGACATCACCAAATAGCTTTGATATTTGGCAATTTTTGCATTGTAACTTTTGGCAAGCCCGACCTTGCTCGCCAAAGTGGTTTGCAAACTCGCTGACTGGTTCGACGAGTATTCCTGCAGTTTGTTTTTGTGAAATTTTTCTAGACTTTTTGTAAGGTTGTCTATATTGTTTTGCATGAATGGGTAGACCCAATATCGCTGGCAAAGACAGGCGCCTCAAAAGCTGGCATGTGGAGTTATAATCGATAAGAAAGCGGCAGCTTCCCAGGCTAAGGAAACAAAATTACCTCCAAAGGGAGGTATAGGCAAGGGCAAGGCACCTATGGTTGTGATACATGTGGAGGAAAGCTCAGACTATGAGGACATTTATAAAACACACTTGACCACATCCGACTATGAGGGGGGCTCTTAGAATGATTCTCTAGCTTCCATCTCTGAGATGGAGGATGACCAATTGTTACAAGCTCGGAGGGTGGAGCTACGCTCCAAATTGATAAATGTTTCATTTAGAATCCCGGTGCCTTCTAAGCCTACCCCTCCAGCTTCAGCTCCGGCTCATCCGCCAGTAGAGCCAGTGGTGCAGGCACCACTTGTTTAGGGTCCTCTTCCCAGGTCTCTCAATCGATTAAAGGCCGAGGGATTGAGGACCATATTAGAATAAAAGAGATTGTCTACCGATGATGTGGTGGAAAGACATCCACAGTTGTGGAACACTCTCAGATTCCACAATTTCAAGATTTTCACAAAAGCCCGTGGTCTATACATTTCTACTTGGGTTCGGGAGTTTTAGTCGGTCTCGAAGATATGATACCAAAAGGAAGGAAGAAGGTCAACATTGTTGGACTCTGTAATAATGTTGATGAGCTGAAGTGCATTGATCTATCCATGTTCTTTGGCACTGTGGAGACCCTGAGGTCTAAAGCACAAATTTTCCATCTTGTTTTGGGGTGCCTTCGACTACTATCAGAGATGAGACGAGAGCTGATGATGTTGATGGTGAGTCCAAGGCTAAGACGGATGATGAGCAGCTTGGGGATAGAGAGGATATTGTGTACGAGCATTTGGCTGATCTGGAGGGTGCAATAGTTGAGATAGCTAGGTAGGCATCGCTCCAGGACACATCTATGGTGGGCTCTAGTGGAGCCAGGGATAATGAGACACCGATCACTGATGCCCAGATAGAGGGAGTGACTTATATGAGGGCTTTACCTCAGGCCTAACCTAACATGATGACTTTTTGCCTCCCTTTCTATTCTCATTTTAGACTACTTCTGATTTTATTTGCATTTGAGGACAACTGCTGATTTTTGTTGGTGGGGTGAGGTATTTCCATAGCTACATCTTGTTTGTTGTTTTTGTGAGATTGGATTTTTCTGGTTCTAGTTTTGTGAATATTGGAGCTTATTGGTATTTATATATATCTTGGTTGTTGAATTGTGGTTGTTGATAAATTGTTACCCATGGTTTTAATGTGAAAATGGTTTAAAAGCAAGTTTAAAAAGTTTTTGTCACCTCTTTTGTGTGTGATGGTGGTTGTTCTTGTGCAAATTTGAGTATCAGAAGTGGTCAATACCGATCACTTGAATATTGCTTTTAATTAAACAAAATGAATATGCGGCTACGCTGAGTCAGACTAAGTTACATAGACAATATGTGAACTTTTAGCATCTCAATGTGACTAGTCGATTGCAAATTAAGTCTCTTGTGATGAGTATTTCTCGCTAGCTAGAAAGTGTGGAGTCTTGTTTGATAAATATATCGAATGCCTTGTGTGGTGAGGTTGTCTTTAATATTGTGCTTTATGACACCTAGAATTTTCCAGTTGGTCCGATTGATTAAGTGAAGCAAGAAATTGAAATGATCTTAGGAAATGTTTTGAAGAGTGAACCAACTTGACAACATACCTCTTTGTGGCCAACTTTGTGAGAAGGGTGAATCATGTTTGACACCTTTTAAGCCTTTCCCTTTCTTTGGAAGAAACTTGAGCAACTTTGACCTATTTATTCCATCCCCATAACCTTCATGAAGTGGTGGTTTGTTTGAATAGACAACTTAGGCCAAAAGCCTATGTTGGGGGTGTGGTGAAA
>JAJOOP010011212.1:0-15884 GCA_029582705.1 Solanum chacoense | reverse complement strand
AACTCATAAATATTATATATCATATAAATTGAAATGGAAAGAACTATCCTAACCTTGAAAAACAAAATTATCTAGTACCTGTTGTTGATTGATGAGAGTTGACATTTATCTTGTGAAATTAGTTAAACTACACGTAAACTGGCTTGAAAAAAAAAATCAAACGGAATATCTACTTATTGGTTGTCGATAAGTTCAATCTATTATACTTGTATTCGGAAGCAAATTTCGGACCTATAAAATTCAAACCAACAAAAATTTTAAATTTATAAATTTCAAATCTTGACTGTGAATCCTCGGAAGTGGTCCAAAAATGTTTCCCACGCGATAATTGAGAAAGTGGGAAGGACTGTTTGGGAAATAGTAGTAGGAGTTATATAAAAGGTAAAATACAAATAAAAGACAGAAGAAGAAGAGGTGCAGCACATGACTTTGTTAGATTCTTTGCTTTGCATAGGATCCGCGAAACACTGGAAATATCCTCACAGGAATTAGATTCATTCATTCATTCACGTTTTGTCCTTATACATACACAGCTGTACGAACAGCTTCTTCAGTAATTTCATATTACTTTTACTGCCACACTTACTTGCCATATTAGGTAATTACGAGTAGTAATTAATCAAACAAATCACTAGATAATGTTTTTGTATATCCATGTGACGTGAGAGGAAGTAAGTACTGACCAATAAAGCAAAGAGAGTTGGTGAAAAATAAATACTTACTTATTACAAGGTTAAATAAAAGGGCAGAAACTATCAGATCGATGATCCAAGGTTAAATGATACTTCTTCAAATAGGGTGGGGCGTTTGGTTCTCCGGTTTTGGTTTTATCAAATTTTGATTCTTTTTATTTTAGAGAAGTGTGCATCATATTTCAAACCAAATTAATTTGGTTTGGTTCAATTTTTTCTACTTCGGTTAAGTTTAGTTCGGTGTTTTTAAATCGATTTTTCAGTGCAAATGATAAATAAAATGAGGACAAAATCAAAGTATAAGATATATACTTAAAAATTTAAAACTATGTTAAGGATTAATGTGTCTCTCCATGGAACACTTATTGTGCTAACTAAAAGACTATATTTGTCTTTGACAAGAACATTGGATCTTCAACTACTTCTCGAAAAAAACAATGACGAAAATGGGTTCCTTTACATAAAATAATGTACGTTGATAAAAATATGTTTGGATTCCTCTTGCGAATTAATATTTGAAGTCAACTATGAAATTGTACATTTGTTGCTAATTTGATTTGTTGATAAATGATTTTGGAGCCAAAATAAAGCGCTCGGTTAATATTTGATGGTAAAGCGCTCCCAAAATAAAGGTCCGGTTCTTCGGTGCACCGAAGTTCTGAGACCCTTAACTGAACACCAAATCAAAGAACCAATTTTTTGAAAAATTAACACCGACACCGAATCGAAACACCGAAACCAAATTAGTTAGGTTTGATTTTTCGATATTTATGCCTACCCCTACCTTCAAGTAGTGACTAAGTGCAAAATTTCGTTAAAGGTGTTTAAAATTAAAAATATATATATAAAAAAATATTTTTTAATCTATAAATTTTGTACAATTTTTTGATAAAAAGTGTCCTATTGACCACCACAATAATGTGACTACTCTTATACCCTCATGTCCATATTAAGTTAATTATTAGGGTTTTACAAATGAAAAATATTTTAATGACATAAATAAAATGCTACCGTCACTACTGCATTTTGGATTATTTTCAAATTACTTTGAATAAATGTAAAGCAGTTAATAACCTCATTAAATGAAAAATCAAGATGAAAATAGCTCTCAATAATTTTCTTAAATTTTGAACAATTCATTTATTTTGGATTACAGAAATAATCTCAATAGTTCACTTAATACATTCAATGTCAAAACAGGTGAAAAACATGACTATTATAGAGAAGAAATCATGTTGAAAATAATAGATAAATAAAAACAATAGCAAGAAAAGATAATAAAATAAAAGTAATAATAAAATCAAGTGGGAGAAAATTAATGGTAAGATTTATTAGAAATTAGAAAAATAAACAACATAGCCTACCTTCTAACTTCCTACTCTTTAATTTGCTATTATTATTTATTAATTATTAGTATATATTTTTTGTGAAAATATTTTTCTCCCTTCAATAAAAAACCTTCTATGTAAAATAAGATATGTCGTACTAAAAGCACCCTTATAAACTGCAAGTACTCCAATATTTTAAACATACGTGAATAGAGTCAAAAGTTTTTACTTCATATTTCTTGTTATTAATATAAAAAGAAAATATCAAAAGAGGAAACCTTTCAAATGTTTAGTGTTTCACCGGTTGAATTGATTAATATTCTTTCTTAATTTTACTTGGATATAATATTCAGATTTGCCTTTCGTAAATAATTCATTTTGGATTTTATCTTGTAATAATTATTTATAAGGAAAACAAAAAGAAGAGAAAATGGATGGTGACTCCTGCTTTTTAGGTAAAATCACAAATCACAAGTTGAGTACTGAATTTCTTGATACATCACTTTCCTCATTCATTCATCATCCACCCAACTTGAGTACACTATATTTCGAGTAGTTTCTTCTATCTCAATTTATATGATATAATTCGATTGTTAATATTTAAATACAAAAATGCACATTTTAATACTTTTACACTTAATTAAGTGAAATTGAACATGAGTAAAATAAAAAGTTGGGATAGAGGAATATTATTTTCTCCTTTTAAAAATAAATAAATTATATCACATAAATCAAGACGGGTAAATATTATTTTTCCCCTTCAATTGTTTTCCATTATTTTCTCTACCACCCAAACATATATATAATTCCTTCTTGAGTTGTCACACAGACTTTCTTTTTGCTATGACCTTGTATTTATGTGAAAAAAGGTGAATCGATGATGATTCCTTCCACTTTGGGTAAGTCCCTTCTTTGGTTATGTAGTTTGTGTTTCAATACCTTGCTCCCCTTATCATGATCCAACTCCAATAATACTTTCACCGTCCCATTTTATATAGCATTTTTTGATTTGACATATGAAAAAAATTTGTAATCTAAAATATATTTTCAGATATTTATGTGTTTGTAAATTATTGCATTAGAAATAAAAGATGAATTTTCAAGTTAAAATATTTTTAATTATAATAAAATAATATTCTTCTTCCACTAATTAAAAAGGAAAGGGTACCGATGAAATGGGATTAAAGAGAGTATTCAACTTTTCTTGCGTAAAGGTTTTTTTTTGGGGTCAGAATTACGTAAAATGTTTATTATTATACCACCAAATAACAATTCTTTTTCATACATCTTTAATTAATTAAAGATTTTGAATAACATCTTTTCCAATGTTCTACTTTTGATTCTGTGAAGGAGATTGGTAAATGCATCAATGTGCCTCAGTCTTCACATTAACTAGTTAGTTAGAAGTTAGTTAATGGTAATTACAAATTAAGCTAATTAGTGAGAATTAGTTTGTTAGAAAGTTAGTTAGGAATGTGTGTATTAAGCATTTGTTGTTAGCTGTGTGTATAAAAGGACAACTCATTGTATTCAGTTGAAGCATCAATGAAAATATCTTCTCTCTTCTTATCTCTTCTGATTTCTCTCTGCGTATCTTCATTGTTGAGATGTTAATTCATTCAACCTCACAGAGTCCTTGCCGTGTCGTAAGGTCAATTAATGTAGTACTTAAATTAGAAAGAAAAAAATAGGTCAAATAATTAACGAGATAACGAGAAATTTACATCGATTGATATGCTCTTTATATAATGAGGCAATTAAATTCACCATTAAAAAAAAAAGTTCACCAAATTAACTATGCCATCTAAAGGCATCAATTTTCTACAATATAGTACCTCTTAGTGGTTGCAACGACTTAATTGCTAAAGAAATTTTCAAATGAAACAAAGAGGACTAAGACATCTGAGTTATCTGTATTCACATCTTTTTTTTTAAAAAAGAAAAAAGAAAGCAAAGATAACTAACATTTGAATTTAACAAGGATGATGACATTTTCGAGTCTGAATATTTTTCTTGTAAATTAGCGTTATAATCCATCTTATTATAGCCACTTACTTACTTTTAAATCTATGAGAACATCGTAGTTATTTGAAATTTTTACGTCTTTTTTTTTTTTAATATGCAGATACATTAAAACAATATTGTAAGAGTAATAAAAGAATTTATAAAATAGCTATGTAATTGCAGATAATCTGAAACAAGAATCTAAGGTCATGGACTTGTTGCCCGAAACCATTCTAATAGAGTGTTTTTTTTTTTTTTGTTTTCCACCCGGTGTTCGGAGCCCACATTGGAGCTCCAACGAAATTCGAATCGCGCACTGTAGGGCCCATTCTGGAGTGACGCTCCCAACATGATTTTCTCAATACCTAGGGCTCAAACCCGAGACCTCTGGTTAAGGGTGAAACACTTCCACCAGTGCACCACAACCCATGTTGGTATTCTAATAGAAGTTTAATATGCTATCAAGTTGCATGTGCTTATCACTTACTCCATCCATATCAAAATGAGTGACTTGTTCTTATTACTCCCTCCGTTTCAAAATGAATGACCTACTTTTCTTTATAATTTGTTTATAAAAGAATGACCCCTAATCTTTTTTAACAATATTTTAATTTAAACTTTTCACGTGATATGTTTAAGGTAACAAGACTAAACTACATTTTGGTATATTTGATATAACTTTAATTTAGGACCACAAGATTGAAAAATATTCTTTATTTGTTTAATCTTCATATCATATTAAACTAGACCATTCTTTTAAAAACGGAGAGTGTATTAGTTTTTTTTTTATTTGAAAAATATTCACCTGTCAGAGTAGAGTATCAAATTTTTAAAAGAGAAACATCATGAATTCATGATAATACGTAACTATTCATCCATTTTACTAATATATTGTCTCAAAGGAAATGTTATTAAAAAAAAAAAAACTAAAAAACTATAGCAACATAGGGAAGGGGTAGTAGGAGTAATAAAAGAGTTTATAAAATAGCTAATTTATGTAGCCGACACACAATTATTAGTATGTTAGCATAGATATTTGATACTACACAGACTAGGCAACTAACCCTTAGCCCAAATCTACTATGGTAAAATGAGGCGATTTGTAACCATGTTAGAATTTATAAAGTTGTGATCTTTAATTTTTGTCATATTAAAAATGCAAGAGTCGTTGTATGTAGGAAGGAATAGTTAGTTAATATCAAGCAAATTAAATTGCCAAATTTGAATGCCTCCCTGAGTTGTTCTACCTATTACATTAATTAATTGACTCCTTAGAAGTTAGAAGTCATTTTGTCTAAGCCATCACGTCTTGTATGTTAGCTGGCCACCAAGTAGAGCCCAGAGTAGCCTAGCTATAGCTACGGGTAAAACTTACTCGCATCGGGTGTCATACACCATTTCAATACAAGCATGACATATTTTTAAATTTATAGTTCATTTTACTTAATCTTAATTAATTAACATGTGTTTTACTGCATTAAATCACATAATAATAGAAATTGCATTAGTTTGGTATATACACCCGATGCGGGTAAATTTTTTCCACCTATATAGCTACCTTAATCCCAACCCTATTATTGCACTTTTACTCTCTTCGTCCACTTTTAATTGTCATGTTCTGCTTTTCGAAAGTCAAATTGACTAATTTTCAAAGTTAACTTAGATTACATTAATTCAATATTTTATACAAATAATTTAGATATTCAAAAAATATAAGAAAAGTACTATGAATTGCATTTTTTTGCATATCAATATGATAAAAAAAAATACATCGTAAAATATTAGTCAATTTTTTATAAGTTAACTCTAAAAAAGAAAACCATGACAATTAAAAGCTGATAGAGGAAATAATAACCTAAACCTACATATATAAATAATATAATCCCTTCCAAATTGAATAATATTTTTCAAAATAATTTGATTTGAACTTTCCATTTTATGACGACCCTTTATAATTACATCGTTGTTATTTCATGTTCCACACTAAGAAAGTTGTTTCAAATGTTCTTTGATAATATACATAGTTAAGATCATATGTCATTTCAAAATTTCAAATTTTACACTCAATTAAACTATGTTATATAAATTGAAATGAGAAAAAATAATTATAAGAAGCAAATTTGCCAAAATTGGATGCCATCCACATAGTTGTCCTAATTAAGAGTAACTCCTACCTATTTACTAAAATTGGATGTCTCCCATACATAGTTGTCCTCCCTCTCTAGTCCCTATGTATACATATAAAAAAATAAGTACCTTATTTTGTGTAGCCTACACATATATAGTCCCAAATTAAACCAACTATGGCGCTACACTATATTTCCTATGATTCTATGACAATAGTTTAATATTACAATTTTTAAAAGCTGTGGAGAAATATTTCTGGTCCCTCTTTTTTTATATTTATTTGAAGAAGAACAAAGTATAGGTTATATTAGCCGTTTAATAGGAACAATACTGGCAATCACAGGATAATAATCCATAAGTACACACTTAAATAACAGCATTAGTTCATTTTGTATACTATAAAACATTTAGCATTTCAGTTTTGTCCTAATAAGTACAAATAGAACATCTAAGAATACTTCAGGGAATTAAGATTACAAATGATTTTGTGACCTCTTTGGGATTTGGGCTGATCCAATATCCCACTCTTCTGGCCCAATTCAACGTCTAAATTGTGCAGAATAACAAACATGTAAACCATATTAAATGCTATAGCAACTGTTTAGGGAAATTCTAATTCGCATCTATAGTTTCACCAAATCTTGTTATTTGTCTGATTTGTATAAATTCAGAATTTGTATAATTCGGTCATGATAGTGTAAATCCAGAATTTTGTATATGCTTACCCTAGCTATTTGCATACGATTTTTTTATGAAAAACTCAAAATAAATTATCTTGTTTGTATATTGACAAGCGAAATATACAAACCGAGTTCTAAAAAATTCCTAAATGTATAAATACAAAATTTGTATATACTTATCATATTTGTATATTCGCAAGAGAAATATACAAACAGACAAAACTATATAATCACAACCTCCATAGCAAACGAAACTATAGCTATGGAGCGTAATTATCGAAACTATAATTATAGAGTCTTATTATGTCTATTATATTTGTTACTTTTGAAATTTTGTCAATTAATTTTGTACTACATAATATAATGTTGCAAAATGTGGCATGATTTTACTCTACTCTAAGATTAAAAAAAAAAAAACTAACGAAACAATATATATATATACAATGCTTAATTTTTATATATAGAATAGTTCTCTTTAAATTTTACCAAACAAATAATATATTTTCGACTAGTCGATGGCTCCTATTCGTGGCAATGAAACTCTTTGGAACACGTTTTGATCATATCATTTTTTCTTTATATTTAACCCAAAAACATCCTTAGAGTTTGTGTAATTACATAAAACTTCTTCATTGATAAAGTACACATTCGCGCACGCATATATATACATGTATACATATATATTCTCCTCATTTGTCTCTTATTTTTCTTGTATGTACTAAACTACTAATCTCTTTCCTTCCTTTCACTGATTGTCAAACGTACCTTACCTTAATCGGCCCACATACCAGCAGTTGGGCCTAGCCTTTTTGTGGACGATGAGTAAAGTGCGGGCCATTGACTCCTTTTGCCAACAAGAGGCAATTATGAAAAGTTGGGCCTCACCTTCTTGTGGACGACGAGAAAGTAGATCATTTAGAGCTCGTTTGGATTGACTTAAAGAAAGTAGCTTTTAAATCAAAAATGAAAACGTCAAATGTAAATAACTTTTTAGTTAAAAAATAAAAAGTAGGAAGAGGCCTACTTCTAATTTTTAATTTATTTTAAATCATTTTAATTCATGTTTTACCTTGCCACACACTTTCTTACTCTTTTTGCCAACAAGAGGTAGTTGGTAAGACAGTTGATACCTATCCTCATGACATGTTTTATGAGAAAGTTTAAGTGCTTAATAGGTGGTTTGAGGCTTTGAACTAAATTAAAATGCGATAAAATGAGTTGAATTAATAAATGATTTTTTTTGTCAAACTTTGTCCAAAAGCTAGTTTGTTTGAAACGTGTTGAGTTGAGATGAATCAGGTAATGAGTTGTATCATAACTTGTTCAATTTTATCAAGGTAACTTCTTTGTTTGTTTTATTATAATTTATTCAATTACAAAGAAAACTAATCCAACAGAAACTTTTTTTCATTATTGTAGTAGTAATATATAACATATTTAATGGGTTTTTTTTAGCTTTAAATATTTTGATAAGGTTTTTTATTTTTCAACTTGAATTGCATATTAAGCACAAATTGGTTCAACTTTTAGATGAACTAAGTTAATAAATAGGTAAATTATTAATCAATCCAAGTGTAAACGAATTGAACTAAACATATTTTTATGAGTTAGTTTTGTCATATCTCTAGACTTGACGTGTTTTAGCAACTACCAATAATGAACTTAAGAAGGAAGCCACCATAGCATCCATTTAAAGACCAACTAAAGGTATCAAGTCACATCTTTCAACGAATGTGACAAGCTCTGCACCTTAGGAAAAAGGTATCCCAAGTTGATTTCTATGCACTACTACAAGTAGGTATCACGGTTAGTGTTAAATACAACCTCACGAGAAAATTGACATTTAATACCACCTCACATTTGTGAAAAGATATTTAGCTAAAATGAAAATAAGAAGTAAACAATAAATTTCTATCTTGCTTTTAATTGTTATGGCCTTATGGAGATTGTGTTCGATTAATTTGTACACCTCAATTAATTCAAATTAAAAAAAATTTATTGGCCTTCTCATAGTAGCCGAGTTAAAAAAATTACGATTTTTTTTAAAAAATAAACCCCTTGTTGTTATTTGACTCCGTCCTGTTCTGCTATCTCATTACGAGAATGTGATACGCAGTAAGGAAGGAGCACTAGCTAGCTGAGATATGATGACTCAATTATTATTTTAAAGGTTGGAGCTGCGTGGCACTAATGGTTAAAGTCCATGTAATTAAATAAGCATATTGACAAGACGAAGCAAAAAGTGTATTTTTTTAATTTGTGGAACCATAAGTCTCAGTGCTTTAAAAGCACTCAATAATGTGTTGTTATTGCACTATGGGACCTAGTACACCTTTTCTCCGCCAACTGCTATTCATTTTATGAAGATTCAACCATTTTATTTATAGAATAAAATTACTCCGACTTGTTTCAATTTATTTTTCTTATTTTTTTTTTATAATTTTTTATTTTGAACTTTACAGATGACGTATATTCAGTTTAATATAACAAGCTTTCTTAAATATCATATAAAGTCAAAATAAAACAATACAATTAAAATGAAGTGATTGGTTTTCAAACTTCACACAATATATTACTTTTACATCACAAGTTTCAGAATTATTTAAGAGAGATTTTTTTTTTTTGTAGTATCTTTTTACGTGACAATAAAAACACGCAATTTATTTAATTCAAATTATGCTATCTTTTTTCATCGTTAGATAAGCATACAAAATAAGAGCTGGTTTGATGAAGCGGTAAAAAAAATAACTTTTAAATCAAAAAATAAAAAGTCAAATTTTAAATGACTTTTAAGTAAAAAAATAGGGGGAGTCATTTTTTTTATAAAGTCATTTTAACCTTATTTTAAGTTATTTTTAAAATTGTCAAACATTCTCAAAAGCTAACAATGACTTAAAAATAAATTTGACCAACTTTTAAATCAATCCAAACATGCTCTAAATCAAGTGTTCCTTTTAGTCTCTTAAAATGTGAGGCATTATGAATTCCTAAATTAACAACCATCACAGCCACAAACATAACATATTAACTGCTAAATTATCGTGTTTTGCATTATTTAAGTGCTTAAACAACATGATTAACCAAATAGCATCAAGTTTTGCTATAGATTGAGCCTCCTTTCTTGGCTTTCGTAGGATTTAAGAACTCATTATTCCTTATTAAAATTATTAACGAAAGTATTGTTTCAACAAAAACCTCATAATCATAAGCACTTTAAAAAGGTTTGACTAGCTAACTAAAATTCTGGTATGTGGGGGCCCAAGTATAACACAATACTGTGCTTGCACTAATGCTACTTCAAAAAAAAATAAAAAATAACAGTTTAAAATTGCCAACAAAAAATAAAGGTTCACGTGGTAGGCAACGTACGCCGTATTAGTTATGTTAACATTATCTTTTTATTATAACCCTTTGCTTTGTATTAGAATAAAAATAATATGATGTACTTAAATAAATTAGTACTCCGTATTATGTATAAAAAAAACAGTACAAAAATAAGGTATATAACACTACCAAATAAGAAATTAAATAATATCAAAACTAAAACATATTATCTCCATCTCAATATATGTGACTCTTTTTTTAAATTTTGAGATACAAACAAGTTTATCTTTGATCATAATTAAATTGTCAATTATTGTGATTTATAATATTTTTTTGACATAATTTCCAAAACTTATTACTAATAAAATTTCATATTCAAAATCACAATCAAACTTAAATTGTTTAACTTGTGGAATTCAAATTCTGCCTCGTAAATTGAGAATATACATATTCACCTATTTTAGTTGAACATTTTTGACAATATAGTTCACTATACAACAAAGTTGAAGAATCTGAAAATATAGTAAAAAAAGTGAGAAGAACAAATTGTTGTCCGATAAACAAGTCTATATAGACAGTGACACTTCTTTCAACCCACACAAGAACCGTGTGAGTGGTTGACAGTCGACACACACACTCACCTCCTTCTCTCTTACGCTCCGTCAACCCAAAGCAACCCGCGAAACTTTTTCTCTTCTGTCTCCGACCCAGACCCAGATCCAGTTACCGACATCCTCTCTCTTTTACTTAGCTCTCTGTTCATAATTCTCTGGCATTTGCTCTGTTCATGGTGGTTAGGCAGGATCGGGAATGTAAGTGTATAGTATCATTTGAAAATGATGTTTTACTTGTTTATTTATTTTGTTTGGATTGGATTTTTCATTTGCATTGTTGTTTTTCGATAGATTCATGAGCTGGAGTTACTGTTCAGTTATCAAATGTTTGAATGTAAGCCCTATTTTTTTTTTTTCTATTTCCCACTTACGCGGATCATTAAATCCTGTTCATGTGTTTGTTTGCTATATTTTTGTGGTTACTGTGTTGGGATGTTGTTGTGCTGCATTTTGACATATAATGTTATTGTAGAAAAGGCGAAAAATAGTGTGCTTGTATTGATATTTAAAAAAAAATTGAAATATCATGTGAGATTGATTATCTTCATCACTTATATGCAAAAGAAATTTATTCAAATATTGCATATTTCATTAGCAAATGGCATTTATATAGAAGTGATTGTTGATAGAGTTTTACATTGACTTTCTGGAAAACTACTCTAGAGATGGATCTAATACACTAATTTACATCAGTGCGTTGAGTGCCAATGATTTTAAATATCAGATTTGTGCAGTTGACTCCGGGAAGCAATTTCAAATTGCATCTCCGTTTTGCTATTTCGCCTATTAGACTAAGATTATTGATTTCTTTTGAGGATTTTGGGTGTTTATGAATAATTTCATAGATTTTCGGGAGGGTGTGGAGGTTGCAGATTAGGGTAGAAGGTTAATAGGTAGTGGAGTGTTGTCTTGCTTTTCGATGGGTTTGAGTTTGATGGTATCTGTAGTAGTATTGGCCTTATTGTTGTAGTGTCTTGCTTTTGATGTCTATCATTATATGTTGTTTATGGAGAATAATTTCATAGATTTTCAGGAGGGTGTGGAGGTTGCAGATTAGGGTAAACGGTTAATAGGTAGTGGAGTGTTGTCTTGCTTTTCGATGGGTTTGGTTTTGATGGTATCTGTAGTAGTATTGACCTTATTGCTGTATCGCTTTTGATTTCTATCATTATATGTTGTTTATGGTGTTTCGGTTATTGCACTATTTTGTTGTTGTTATTGTTTACTTATTAGTTGTCATGCTTTCTTTACTGTTGTTTTCGCTTTTCATATCTATTTTGATTTGTTGTACTCGAGCCGAGGATCCTCCGGAAATAGCCCTTCTATGTTGTCAAATTGTTACTATGTTAAAAGATTTTTTTGTATGCAGATATTTGATTGTATAGATGTAGTTAAGAGAAGAGTTGAGTAACATTTTGGATAAATAAGACTGCACCTGAAGATATCCTGAAAGACAATGGATCACAAATCGTGGCCCTGGAAGAAAAAATCCACAGAAAAGAACATGGTTACTGAAGACAAAGCAAATCTCTCTTTGAGAAGAAATGACGAAGAGGTAACCAAAGCGTAGTCCTTTTCATTATTTGTTTCTGTTCATTGCCCAATTTATTTAGCATGTTGGTCAAGTGTGATTCCCATATCTTCAGACGGCCTAGTATTCATTACATATTTCATTTCCCTAGCAAGACAAGTTTTAAGAAACTTTGCTTTTGACTGCATATTGATTAGAGATATGGGGTAAATAAATGACCATGGTTCAACTACTAGCCATCTTTACTTGTTGGGGTTTTAATCTGACGGATTAAAGTTTAATTAGGAGTGATGAAGTAGAAGAATATTCTAGCTTTATTGATGAAGCAAGTAATCCTTTCATATCCAACAGTTGATAGTTTATTATGATTTCGAGTATACTTTTCTTATGAGCTGAGAAAGACAAATACAAAACATAACTTGAAATGATCTTTGGATAAGTGGAAGTTGGAACTTGGAACTAGTCATACAAAAGCCACTTTTGAAGGGGATTAAAATCTCAATCTCCTAATGTTTGAGAAACACTTCTCACCACATGCACCTTTCCCACCATCCAAACCTACTATCTGGAGAAAGAATAAATTCATTGTTAGAGTGGCTTAGAGTCTTGCATTGGTTGTGGAATGGACATGTGTTACTTAATAGACTTAGGCAATCCTTGCCTCATAAGCTAGCTTTTGGGGTTGAGTCAGGCCTAAGTGTCATATCCTTACATTGTATCACAGCCATGTCCCAGTGTCATCTCTACATTCATCAAAAATAAAATTAGAATCCCTTTGCATGTCCTCTCTATTTCTTTCCTTTTTTTCTCTAGTTTCTTCTGACGGGTGGGCAAGGTGAACTCCAAACTGGCTCGATAACCCTCTGCACCTCCTTGACAAGAAACTTCAAACCTAATAAGATGAGGATGTATCTGGATGAATGCATCTGCTGTTGGAAGCAGAAGAAATGATGATCCTGTTTGAACTTGATGAATCTTCTATACTTACATGTGCTTTAAAGTTTTTTGGTCGTGATAGTCTTATGTGCTCTGAACAAGCTTACCTACTCTCCTTCATTTACAGACACTATCTAGTGATAAAGCTGATCTAGAAAGAGAGCTGAAGGTTGTGACTGACAAGCTTTCTTCTGCTCTAGTGGAATGTCGTGCTAAAGATGATTTTGCACAGAAACAGATGAAAATTGCACAGGAAGCAATTGCAGGTAACCATAGCTAATTTACTATCATATTTGTATATTCATTTGTTTATGTTGAAAATAGCTTTTAGTTACTGCAGTAAACTTTAGCATAATAAGTTGCCTAGATTTAAGATGACTTTAAAATTTGAATTTTTGTTAGGTTGTTTTAGTAGTTGAGATATTTTAGATTTTATAATTTTAAACTATGCAGATTTCGTGTTGTAAGTGTCTATTTAAAGCCCTTCTATGTTAATCAAATGATAGAGAGACATTTTCAACCCTTTTTTGCTGCCCCGTCTTTTAAAAAACCAACAGTTTAGCTTCTTTTCTAGTATCTCTTTTTGTATTTTTTTACTTTCTGTCCTCCATAGAAATCACAAAAATGTATTTTTTTTGTCCAATGTTGTCACTTGTGAATGATATATGTAGGCTGGGAGAAGACTGAAACTGAAGCAAGATTGCTAAAGCAGGAGCTAGAAAAAGCTCTACAGCAGAGCATAGCTGGTGAAGAGAGATTAGTCAACTTGGATGCAGCACTCAAGGAATGTATGCAGCAGTTGCGTTTCATTCGAGATGAGCAGGAGAACAGGATTCATGATGCAGTATCAAACACATCAAAAGAATTTGAAAAAACAAGATTTCTCTTAGAGAAAAAGTTAGCAGATGCTGGGCAGAAGCTTTCACGATTAGGTTCCGAAAACACTCAGCTTAGTATGGCTCTCATGGCAAAGGAGAAGGCAACAGGTCATTTAAAAGGAGAAATAGCTCGGGCAGAAGCAGATTTCAGTGCCTTGATGACGCGGCTGGAATCTGTAGAAAAAGATAATGCTTCTTTGCGGTATGAGGTACGGGTCCTTGAGAAGGAGCTTGAGATCCGGAATGAGGAGAGAGAATTTAATTGCCGAACAGCTGATGTTGCACACAAGCAACATCTGGAGAGTGTGAAGAAAATTGCACAACTGGACTCGGAATGTCAAAGGCTACGCATCCTTGTTAGAAAGAGGTTGCCAGGCCCTGCCGCCTTGGCCAAAATGAAGACTGAAGTTGAGATGCTGGGGAAGGATCATGCTAAAATGAGGATAAGGAAGTCAAATCCGTTTCCAAATGGTTCAGTGGACTTAACTTCAGAGACGGCTCCTGATACTCCGAACAGAAATATTAACTTCCTCTCTGAGCAATTATGCATGCTGGAAGAGGAAAATAGGACTCTGAAAGAAGCTCTTAACAAAAGAGCTAATGAACTCATACTTTCTAGGATGACAAATGCTCAAACAACTGCTGAACTAGAAAAATATCTTCCCTCTGCGCAGGAACTATCTGTGACATCACTGTCTGATATGGGCAGTGATGACATAGGTGGCTGTTCCGAGTCTTGGGCTTCTGCACTAATGTCAGAGCTGGAGCATTTCAAAAATGAGAAACAAATCGGTCCACCTTCATCTGTAAGTGTAGGAGCTTCAGATATAAATCTGATGGATGACTTTGCAGAGATGGAAAAATTAGCGGTTGAGTCTACAGTTAACCCTCTGGGATCTGTTCATCATGCCTTACCAAGGGAAAATGGAAATGGGGATGCTTTGGAGTCTCAGTTATGCTCTCATTCATCAGAAGCAGAAAGTACAGAGAGAGTTCCTGTGACAGATCGTTATGTTTCCAGCAATGATAATCAGTCAAAAGCAATATTGACAGATAAAGCTTCTGGTGAAGTTGATAACATACTGAAAATGCTCTTGGAGCATGGACATGTAACCGAAAGAAACCCATACGAAATACTGGAAGATATCAGAACTGCCCTGGCACAGAAGTTTCCCTCGAGTAAGAACCCTGCAGAAGCGAATGAAAGTGTAATAGAGACTGATGTTACATGTTCTCCCAACAATGGTGACTGTAAGGAGATACATACAGGAGCTGGTGATAATATTTCATCAGAAAGAAAGTGTGAACCAGATATGTTGTCATTTATGGGTATATCAATTAATAAGGTTATTGATATCATAGAAGGAATCAATATACCCTCGACAGATGATAGTATTCCAGAAATCTTATCTCACAATGGTAATGGACTTCTACCATTTGAAAGTGCATCGAAGGAGACAGCCTACATGGTTCGTGTTTTCCAGTGGAAATCTTCAGAACTCTCTGCTGTTCTTCAAGAATTTGTCCAAACATGCCGTGATTTATTGAATGGAAAGGTTCGCATTGAGAAGTTCACTGAAAAACTAACTAGGACCCTGGAATGGATTGTGAACCATTGTTTTTCCCTTCAAGATGTTTCAAGCATGAAGGATACTATAAAAAGCCATTTTGATTGGGGAATGGAAACTGGGGTGATTAATCCTATATTTGAATTTGATAAACTTCAGACTGAAAGAGGAAACCCATTATACTCTCCTGTTTCTACCTCAC
>JAJOOP010011211.1:0-10113 GCA_029582705.1 Solanum chacoense | reverse complement strand
CAATTAACTAAGAAAAGATAGATGTTTACACAATCAATTAATGAATCGATCTAGGATTATGATTTAACTAACAATCATGTTTAGCATCAATTTCATCAACTTATTTGATTATCTAGTTATTGATTCACGGGGTTGATAATATAGTCATGCTCTCCCGACCTCTAAACGTCTACCACAATTGACAACCTAACTACATCGATGAGCAGAGATAGGCTGGACTAACTATGGAGCATTACAGTGTCTTCCCGTATTTGAGCCAAGCAAGGTACCTAGGTATATCCCTATCCTAGACACAAATCAATTCAAGTGATATGAAAGAAAAGATCATGCTCCTTATATTCCATGTTCTATCCCTCTATTCCTCTCCCGAGTTCAAGAGTAGACAATATATTTATCTCTTTGTAAGAAAATATAATCCAAGAACGAGAAGTTTAACTCCACATAGACATAGAGCAATTACAACGAATAAAGATGTAAAATAAAAAAAAAGAGAAAGAAAAGATAAAATCCTAAACCAAAAGTTAACTTCAACATTGTATCCTCCTCTTCTAATAATTATTCTTATGGACTATTTTTAGATGTAGGAAACCCTGAGTAAAATAATTGAGTCCAAAGTAGATTAGGAACCCAAAACCTAAAGGAATTGGAATTGTTGTACGCGTGAAACTTTGCTTTGCTACCCACAAAACTGGAGTTCTTAAGATGCTTTCACGTGGCACAACTCTAATGTGCACTTCTTTTATTTTCGGCCAACTTCTGCATATATAAAAATATTACTATAATATTTGATTTAATCAATTAAGTTGCTTGCATGATTTCCTTCTTCAACCTTCCATCTTTAATTTGTTTTAGCTCCAAACTTCTTCATTTTTCCACCAATTTAATCCCACAAATAAAATATACTCCCTCCGTCCCATTTTATGTGGCAACATTTGACTGGGCACGGAGTTTAAGAAATAAATGAAGACTTTGAAATGTTTACCAAATTGCCCCTTCAAAAAATAGTCATATTAAAAAATAGATTCACTTTACTCTCTCCTCATAAATGTATTGGAGTACTATTTTTAAGATTAAGTGGGACCAACAAGGATAAAAGAGGAATTGTACCTTTAAATACTTACCATATAAGGAAATGTGACATTCTTTATGGGACTACCAAAAAGGAAATGGTGCCACATAAAATGGGACGGAGGGAGTACTATTTAGCACAATATTCCATAAAATTCATGCTCAAAAAGGACAAATATGAATAATGAATGCGAGACAAATAATGATTAAAAATATGTATTTTGGCCTCACATCATCTATGAAGCCTCTAAATACTAAGAGGGATGTCGAGACAAGACCACCGATCATCAATTGACTAACAAAGAAATAAAAAGGGAATCCTCCGGAAGCAAGGAGGCTCACCAACTAACTCTGAGTGCTCAACTGGATCAACGAGGCATTGGATGCTGATCCTGGTTACCTGTATCTGCATCTTAAAACGATGTCGGCCAAATGGCATCAGTATATTGAATGTACGCACTTGCGACAGGAAAACTAAACATGACATAAGCTGGAAAGGAATCTGAAAAGAACACTTACCTTAGATTTACTCAACTCATGGAGACTCAACTCAAATGCAAAGTAAAACAATAATAAAGGTGCAGTTTATACAAAGCATTTAAATAGTAGGTGACAACTCAATGTATTAAAGAAATACAATAACAACTCAGTTTACATATAAGGTAATATAATATTGTGGGAGTTTCTCAAATCGAAAACCATTACGATGAGCTAAAGTGATGATACATCATCTCGTCCACGCTGCCAGAACTGTCCTATACCTTGCCATGATATAGAACGCCTCAACTAAGTGGATTAACTACTCTATGCTAAAAATCACTAAGGAATTATCTAAAAAGTATGACCCTTTCTTACCCACGATGGCTACATGGTTTATGGAGACTTGAGTTTTTATGAACTCGTCCCCATATCGGTGCTCAATACAACTCTCAAAATATACTCAACTCATATGTTTTAAAAATAAAAACTATTTCTGTGGTTTGAGATAATTACTCAAAAACTAGCTCAAAGGCTCTCTTGGAAATCAGAGTTTCCTCTCTTGTTTAAAAGTGAAAACATTTACTCTTTGAGAATACATAGTCCCGATATACTCTTTTTGAAGAAATGAACTTCAATCTCTACTCTTTACTCAACTCAAAACTCAAGTCTTAAAAGAAAGTTAAAATGTTTGTAAAAGACGTTTGGAAAAACTCTATCAACTTCTCTTGACTTGACTCTTAACTTTCCTTGAATTGAATTATGGATTCAAGGCTCATGCTCACATGTTTATGGATGATTTCATGATGTTTAGACGTACCTTAGAGTGTAGAAATCTACTAGAAAACTTAGGTACGTTGCTAGGGTACTCAAATGGAAAGAGGTGGGAAAAGGTAGAGAACCTGGCGTCCCTGTCGCTCTAAGTGGCGCGGGGCTCCAAAGCTAAAACTACAGAAACTGGCTTAGGGCTCTCTGGCTGGCGCGGCGCCCCAGAGGCCAAACTTTAGAGAACTTTGTGGGGCGCTCTCAGTGGCGTGGCACCCCACCTATTTTCCCAGATTTTTGACAAATTCTCTTGGTCGATTTTTAACTCTAAACCCTTTAAATTCAATTGGGTCTTTCCCCAAACACTTAGATTCGACTACATAATCAAAATATGCAAGAATCTATTTAAAATGACATCTAATTTCATGAATCAAACTCAAGAACTTCTCAACAACTTCAACAATCTAGATTCAAACGAAACTTTCACAATATTCATCAAGAACTCATAAACTCTTCTTTCAAGAACATAATTACGTTGAACCAAGAATGATTAGCACGTGGGTGAACTAACCCAACGTTACGTGATTTCAAATACCTCATAGGGATCACTCCTTGACGAAATCCACGATCTTAGCTACAAGAACTTGACGATTCCTTGTTTCTTCTCCTTTTTCTCCTCTGCTTTTCTGTTCTCTCAAAACCCTAACTCAATTTCACAAGCTTAAAATGAATCCAATCAGTTTAGACCCCAACTTAACTACCAAAAATGAAATTAATTAATTGGGTATGGAAAAGACCAAAATACCCTTCTAAAATCTGGTTTTGACTTTCCTTATCTAGGCAGCCCAACTTCAAATGGACATATCTCCCTCATACGAACTCGAAATTGAGCAAACTCAGCGCCGTTGGAAATATAATTCAAAGAAATTTCCTGAGGTATCTGGTAGCACACCTAAATCATCCTGAGATAGGATTTATGGTCGTTTGAAGTTGACCCGAACTTAAACTTAACATAACTTGACCAATTTTCCAGATTTTTCATTCTTTCCAAAAATGACTCTTTCTAATTTTAGCTCCTTCTAGTTCTTTCAAATAGTTAGGTGTTACAATCACAATCACCTAGCATCATATTAGGGTGCATCACAATTGTAGGTCTTGATTTGATCGTGATGGTCAACTTTAATGAATTGTCTGTGTTACTCATCGCGATCCATGACTCTGGGTCGCGATCGCGATGAGAATTTTAGACCTGGGTAGAATGTCTTCTAAAAATTGGGGCTTAAACCTCATTTCACCATTTTTAAGTTTTAGGAGCTTTGGGAAGGCGATTTAGACCAGGTTTTCAAGTAAAATCTTTTGGGTGACATATCTTAACTCCAAAAGTTTGATTACCCATTATTATCATTGAATTTATGAGTTTAAATCAAGATTTTGGATTGATAAATTAGGGTTTCTTCATGAACTTAAGTTTTAAAGTAAAAGTGAGTTTATGAACTTATTTTAAGCCCATATTTTAAATAATTTTCCTAATGAGTTCCTAATGCCTTAAGTAATGTTTCAAGTATTATTTTTCGGATTCAAACCTCCATTTTGATACTGGGTTTTCAGTGGTTTGACCCATTTCTCTATTTATTGATATGTGAATTGTTGTTTCCGATGGGTGATTGTGAATACTTGGTTATTTTAGATTGTTTGTCTTTGGAAGTGATTCGAAAGGGGAAGACTGAACTTTTGGAGTGATTGTTCTTTGATTTAAGGTAAGTGGCTTTCTAAACCATTGCTTGAGTGTTGGGAGTAATAGGTATGAGGTGAAGGGTTAAATTGTCCACTTGTTACATCTAAATGAATAGAAGGGGCTGAAACGAAAAAGTCTATGTGTGGAAATTTAAGATATGAGTTTCCTTAATGTAACCCTTGTTAATCGATCGATGAAATGCTTGAAAGCATGAATAAGGACTTAAATTATGCAAATTGTTGTCTCTTTCATGTGGTATGATATATCTTTTGTGCATTGATTTTGAACACCGTTATGAGACATGTGATGATTTATGATATCAAGGTATTTGTTGGTGAGTATTCTGATGTCAAAGTCTTTGCCGATGAATGTTGTGATGCTGAGGTAATTTTCGGCGAGTGTTATTATGCCGAGGTAATTGCTGGCAAATGATATTGTACCAATGGAAAATGATTCCGGCTAGTGATTTGATTATGTGACTTTATACCTTGATGTTTATGCGTGACTAGCTTGATACTTGAGATTGATGTACTTACTGCGTGTGAATGAATTACTAGACTTGGAGATTAACTTATTTAACTTGTTTAATCGTTGAATTGTGCCTATAAGACTATCAATATGGGGCCTTATGAGTCAGGTATTGTAGATTTCTAGGTTGGGCTGATTTTTGTGTAGGTTATAGTTTGAGAAGGTTCGATTGGAGAATCAGGGTATTCCTTTTCTAACCAGTTGATTTGTTTAGTAGGCTGCTTGCTAAGTACCATGTTGTTTGTACTCACCCCTTGCTACTACACTTGTGTAGCTTTCGAGCCCGAACCCACGTGATATTCTTATTCTCCTGATAGCCGAGGCTCGTGAAGGATTCGAAAGGTAGTTGCTCGTCATCATGGCGGTCCCTCTTTTCCATTTTCTTTTAAGCTTTATAATTCTACTTGAGAAACAAAGAATGAAACTTGTATTTATCTTTTCAATTCAATATCTTCATTAGTGGCTTGTACATGTGACAACCAGGTTTTAGGGTATTGGTTAGAATGACTAAGTTTTTCGTCTTTGTCTTGATCTGTTTTATTGCATTTCCATTTTTCTTTCGTTTTTGTTGGGTTGAAGTTGACTTGTCTTGGTGGGAATAGACAAGTGACATCATGTCCATTATTGGGTCGAGAAAAAATGGTATCAGAGCCAGTTCATAGGTCTCACGTGTATACAATTGAAGTCTAAGTAGAGTCTTGAGAATCGATACAGAGACGTATGTACTAATTTTCAAGAGGCTATAAGGATTGGTAGGAAACTTCTTTTTATCCATCTTTTCTTATCGTGTGTGGTTATTTTCGCTAGTGCTAAGTTGCCACATTTTATTTTGGCAGATGCCAAGGATCAGAGTTTCTTTTTCCAGTGGTAGAGGAGAAGCACTCCCCGAAAATATTGTCGAGACCCCAACTAGGTGTAGAGGTAGGGCCCGAGCTAGAGGTCGTACTCATGGAGCAGCACCGGTTAGAGATCGTGCCCATGGAGCAACACCAGCCAGAGGTAGAGCTAGAGAGGTGTTTCCTAAGACACATGTTGGAGCTTCATTTTTTCAGGACAATTGTTGAGGATGCTTGGTGTGTTAGAGAACCTTTCTCTGGGGGCGCAGACCCCAGGTTAGCAGCAGACTCCAGGTGTTCATGTTCAGGTGGGCTAGCCACCAATGGTTCCTGCACCAACTATTGGTGCATAGATTGCTCCTGAGGCTATTTTGACAGCGGTAGATCAGCCATGCTACGAGAAGTTTCAAAAGATGAAACCACCCCAGTTTCAGGGTGGTAAGAGTGAGGATTCTCATGAGTTCCTCACCTTGTGCCATGAGATGCTTGAGGCAGTGGGTATGGTCGATGCTCATGGCGTCCAATTTGTTGTACTTCAGCTTCATGGTCACACCAGAGAGTGGTGAAGGACTTTTGTGAGGTCTAGACCAGTTGGATCTCCTCCGGCAGAGTAAGATGTATTTTATAATGCTTTCTAGGACCACTTCATTCATTGGAGAGTAAGGGAGGAGAATCGTCTGAGATTTGAGAGCTTAGTTCATGGCAGTTTGTTTGTGATCGAGTATGAGATCTCAATAAGTTATGTTGTATTGTGAATCGATACAAAGTAATATCTCGTCGATGATATTTTTGATACAATATAGCACAATATTGTAAAATATTATGATAATATAAATTCTACGTCTATTAAATCATGCTAGAGTAGAATAATTATCAAGTGAAAAGTAGAATGATACATCTTGATAAGCGTAAAGCTTATTTGACTTGCAGTCTAGATACTAGAGGATGTCATACATTTAATATTGAATAGTTATCACTTGACAAAATTGATATCAAAATATCTTAAGGATTTAAAATGCATGAAGCATATACAAGTTATTGAAAAAACTTATTTATAATCCTCATATGTGTTAAATCAATCAAGAATCTCTTGTATTGTTTTAAAAGTTAATAATTTGAGTTGAATTGTTGAAGAGTTTTCAAAAGGCAATAGATTATTTGCATAAATAAATTGAAGTGAGGAACTTGCAGAATCCTTTGATCATGAAGGATGATTCATAAAAGGAGATAGTTTGGAACACATTTCGCTAAAGATTTTCTACACACATTAGCTCCAAGAGAATGGTGATATCAATGTGCAAAAGATTCGTTCGAGTGACAATGTGGCTGATTTGTTCACCAAGTCTCTACCAACTACAACTTTCAAGAAGATGGTGCACAAACTTGGAATGTGAAGATTCAAGTCTCTGGATTGATGATCTCATTACATGGAGTTAATACACACTACTCTTTTTCCCTTACGAGATTTTGTCCTATTGGATTTTCCTTGTAAGACTTTTAATGAGGCAACAATTAGATGTATATTATTAGATATGTGTACTTACCTTTACTAGAGTTTCTTTTTTCAAAGTTTTTTAGTAAATTTTTAATGAGGCACATCATCTATGAGTTAGACATTCAAAGGGGAGTGTTATAAATATAGTGAATGTTTATCTTTAAGAGAAAATTTAGAAACGCTAACTTTGGGACCAAGTCAATTTTCCTCTATAAATAGAGGGGTTTTCTTTATGGTAAAATCATCCAAGAGAAATAATAAGTTTTCTTTTTTCTCTCTACTTTCTTCTCATTGTTTTATATAGTTTCATGACAAAAAATGATTTTTTTTTTAAAATAAACTAATAGATAAGAGAAAAAACTGAAAAGAGTTATGGCTAAACTCATATCCAATTGCAACTATCTGGACGTGGGATATGACCCTTTTTCTTCTTCCTCCTAATAATAACTTATAATTTAATTAGGGGTATTGAATTGTAATATATCTGCAATTAGGGATATTAGTTCACCATAAAACTATACCGTCAAAATTCATTAAATATCACAGCAATTATTAAATTATTATCTTTTTAAGCTTCATAATAAGTGCAATTAATTTGTGTGTATAAAATACAATATAATGCAATATAATATAATATAATAAATAAAAGGAAAGCTTCAAAGTGCAAAGTTGGATTACCATTTTACCCCTACACTAAATTAGAATATTATTGTCACGACCCAAACCTACACCTTGGACGTGGCTAGCACTCAAGAACCATTGATGATCCCCAAGCGAACCCTCATCATGGCTGACTACAAGCGGAAGACTAACTCAAGCATACAAAGCTTAACACTGAAAAAAGTTCAATAAACTCAAATACTCAACCTTTTTAAAAGTCTGTACAATACTCAAAATAAAAGTAAATACAGAAACTCCTCAACTCTGTATATCTATGAATCCTCTACTATTACAGAAGGATATCAAGACAAGACCCACGACATCTCTAAACTACTAACTGTAAGATAAAGGTGGAGTCCTCTGGAATATAAGGTGGCTCACCAAAGCTGACTGGAATATCACATGACCTCAACGAAACCCATGTTGATGATCTTGAATACCTATATCTGTATCATGAAACGATGCAGGCCAAATGGCTCGGTAATGGAATGTACGAGCATGTAAGGGGAATCCTAATGCATAAACATAAGCTTGAACTAATGGAAAAGAAATATACTTACCTCTTCTCAACTCACTAAACTCAACCCAACTCAATGAAACATGGTTCATCTCAACTCAAAGAAAATGGGGCTTAACTAAATAATAAGATACTCAACTCAGGATACTCAACTCAAGATAAAGCAACAATAAAATATGCAATATTTGTAAAGCTATTAAAACAGCAGATCACAACTCAATGTATTGAAGAATACAATAATAACTCAGCTTGTATATAAAAATACAATATAACTCTATGGGAGATTCTTTAACCGACAACCATCATTATGAGCTATGTGATGATACATCGTCAAGCCCACGCTGCCAAAACTGTCCTATACTTTGTCGGGGTATAAAACCTACTACTAAGTGGATCCACTAAGCTATGCTTAAAATCAATAAGGAATCATCTAAAAAGTATGACCCTTTACCCATGTTAGCATAGATGGTTTATGAGGACTTTGAGTTGTCTGAACTTGTCCCCATATCGGTGCTCAATACTACTCCCAATAATATATGCTCGTGCTCATATGTTTAAAAACATAACTCTTCCTATGATATGAGATAAATGCTCAAACTACCATCTTAAAAGAGGCAACTACTCTTGAAATATCTTTTGAACTCATAACTTATTTAGAAATCAAAGTTTCTCTTTTATCAATGTAAAAATGGATATCTAGTTCCCTTATACTCTTACTCAATTCATATTTGAAAACTCTTTCTCATAAACATATCAAAATCATATTTTAATATGATCATTGATGACTCGGGAAGTCATACTACATAAACATTGATGGTATATCTAGATTCCATATTGCTTAAGCATTGATGGCATAACTAGATACAATACTGCTTAAACATTGATGGCATAACTAGATACCATACTGCTTAAACATTGATGGCATACTCTATTGTCATACTTATCACGTTTAGAAACACTTTTCTCAAAACTCAGTTTAAGAACTCAAGTGTTGGCATTAAAAAAAATCAAAATTTATAACTCAAAATAAGGTTCATGCTAAAATATAAACATGAACATATCAACTTTAGGATCTCAATAACGATATAGAAACTCAATAATTAGGAATAGAATTATTAAAAGAAACATGAACTCAAAATCAACTTATCTCAAGTCTACTCAAACTTAAGAAAAGAATCCTAGATTACTCTGAAAGTAGATGTAGGAAATGAGGATGAACTAGTACAACACTATGATAGCCTTACATACCTGGAAGAACAAGATTCTTGAAGAATCTTGAAAAAGAACTTGATTAGAAGCCTTGAAACCTAGTTTGAAGGTAAACGATCAAGAAAACCTTTCTTGAGATTCTTGAATTAGTTTCTTGAAATCTCTATGGACAAGAATTATGATTTTCATTAGTGACTCATAATTGTATGGAGGAATTTGAGTTGAAAAGAATGGAATTATTGGAGAAAGACTTACCTTGAAGAAGAATCTTGAAAGAGATTGAAAGAATCTTGAATGGAGTTTTCTACTTTGATTTTTCCTTAGGGTTTTGCCCTACGGTGTCACGCCCCGAGCCTACACCCTGGGCGGGACTGGCACTCGAGAACCATTGTTGGCCCCAAGCGAACCCTTGGCCTAACTTAACTTATAGCGAAAGACTTAAATAATAAGAAACAACCTCAAAAGATAACTCTTGCAATAACTTAAATTGTCTTAAAAGAGCATTCGACTAGCCAAAATGAAAACTCAATGTCTTAATATAAATAACTGAAAATGGAAAGACCAGAGAACCATAACTATATGTCTATGAAGCCTCTAAAAACAATGAGGGATGTCGGTACAAGACCCCCGATCATCCTAATAACTGAAATACTAAAACAATGTAAAAGGGATCCTCCGGAAAGCAAGGAGGTGTTCAATTGGATCAACAGGGCGCTAGATGTTGATCCTAGTTATCTGCATCATAAAACGATGCAGGCCAAATGGCATCAGTACATGAATGTACGAGCATGCGAGGAGAAAACTAAATACAACATAAGCTTGA
>JAJOOP010011210.1:0-12264 GCA_029582705.1 Solanum chacoense | reverse complement strand
TTTTACTTGCCCCCCCCCCCCCCCCCCAAACCGATAATACTACTTCACTATAAATTCCTTTTCCCCAAAACATCTGTTTTCATTTGCTGCTCACCCCAACCAATTACCATTGGCATCGCCTATCAACTGTATTCTCTGCCAACAACGACGATTTCATTTGATGAGATCAGGCCATTGGACGAGAAGTCATTGGTGGAGTACATAAAATCGTGACTGGTATCCCGTGGAATTAGTCGAGGTGCGCGAAAGTTGGCCCGGACCACCATGGTTATAATAAAAAAATATGTTGATTTCAATTTTATATTGGATAAATCGATAACCTTTAAGGCGAACCAAATCAACCGATTTCTTATTGGTTTAATACATATAATAAACTGATAACGATCAGCCACTGCAAAAAGCGAATTGAACCACCCGAATACACCCCAATTTGCAATAATGTTACTTCAAAAAACAGCAAGGAGATGCATTTTCTACTTAATAATAATTACATATCCAAACTTGCTCTAAAAAATTGTGCATTCCTTCCCTTCCAATCAGTCAACCATATTAAAGGGCTTATGTTGTAACTCTATTTTAGATATTTGAATTTTTTTTTAGAAAAATTCCTAAACCCGTATCCGTACCTAGATGCATACCTCAAATCTTAAAATTTAGATCATGAAGTATCCCACCTCTAGATCCGCACCCATATTGGACTCCCACACCTAAGTTTGGGCAACTTAGGTGGAAATATAATGATGGAAAAGGAAGTGCATGGAAGAATCTGATAAATGACAAATATGTGAAGAAGTATATATGGAGCCCTCCTATCATTCAAAATTCTTCCAGAGTTGGTATCTGGAGTAACATTAGTAGGTTGTAGAATGATTATTAACAATGCTCTAAGTTGAAGCTGGGAAATGGTGTGAAAAATCAAATTCTGGTCTGAAGTGTAGGTGGGGGAGTAAGTTTGAAAAACAGATTTCCAACCCTGTACAATTGCTCCTCTAACAAAGACGGAAAGGTTTTAGAGTATTATTCTTCCAGTGGGTGGCAGTTGAATTTTAGAAGAGAATTTAATGATAAGAGAATGGAAGATGTAGGGCAACTACTTCAACTAGTGGGTACAACAGTGGTAGAAGAGGATAAAGAGGATTTCATGGTTTGGACAACAAGTTATTAAAGCTGCTATAATCTTTTGCAGAAACAATTTTTTCTCTATGAAAAACCAAAGCACCTGTCAAGGTAGCCTGTTTTGGGTAGGTTGTCATTAGAGAAACTTAACCAATATAAGTTGCAAAGAAGAGGACTCATTTTAAGCAAAATGTGTTACCTATGTGAAGAAGAGCTGGAATCAGTTAACCAACTCTTTGTTCATTGTGGAATTGCTCAGCAATGCCGGAAGCTTTTCTTGAATCTTTGTGGGGTTGTTAGGAGTATATTGGATAGCTGGTAATGGCAGAAGACAGCAAAGATCCACAAGCAGTGCTGGAGGACCATCCCATTGTGCAGTTTTTGGACTATTTAGAGACGAAGGAATAGTGTGCTTGTTTTGAGAATAATAAGGATTACATTTCTAGAGTAAAAATCTGTGTCTGCACAATCTGTTATTTTGCCATAAGAGGTATTTACTAGAAAAATATGGACTTGTTGGATTTGCTAGGAAATATGTAACTAGAAGCTCTTGTAGGGGTGGTCTGTTTTTGTTGTACTTTTATGTACCTTTTTGGTACTTCTATTATTAAAACTTCCACCTCATCATAAAAAGGAATTTTCTTTGTCTGCAAAACATCTGACGCTCCTCTCCTTCCACACTGCTCACCAAATGCAAGCAGGTATGGTGTTCTTCCCTGTGCCTTCTTTCTTTTCCTTTTCTTCATCCTTCTGCTTCAAACAATGAAGTAGTTGAGTTGTGATCCTCTGCATTACCCACGTTAAACCAGCAACGGTTAGGAATATTTGCAATAGTTAGTCAGTGACATTGCTATCCACAATAGGTGCATGATAATCTCCTTCCTTTCCACATAGATGACATCAATATAAAAAAATTAGGACATAAAGAGCAATCAAGAGCACACTAGGCTTGATTTGTCTCCACTGGGTGTTTGGAGGGGTTATGTTCGTACAGTGCAGGTGGTTGGATGGGTAGTAATCCTTTATATAATGCCTTGTAGATAATCTTCAAATAGATTCAAATGCTAATTCATTTCCCCAAGACCTGTTCTTTTCTTTTGTCACTGAAAAAAATCTTCATGCTCTTGAAAAAATGCCATATGTATCTACCATATTACTTAAAACATTGAACATATGTGAATTATCTTGGTGTTCTGCAATTTTTATATAACCAAGTATCATCATTCTAAAGGATTAGTATGACGCCATATTGTCAATTGCATCTTACTCATATTACTATTTGTTGGGGCAGGTATCATCTGGAAATGCAGCATCTGGTGGCATGCATGGTCCCCATGTTATGCCAACTAGATCTGTACCCCGACCAATGCAAATGGTCAACATGCCAAGGATGCAACCTCAGGGCATGTCTGCTTATAATCTTGCTTCTCAAGCTGGCATGGGTGCTGGAATGAACCCGGGAAACATGCCCATGCAGCGCGGTGTTGCTGCTCAGGCACATCAGCAGCAGGTTGCTTTAGTCAGCCTGGCATTATTATACTTTTGGTAGTTCTGATCCCTAAATTGATTAATGCTTTTGGATGTCAAGCAGATGAGAAGGAAAGATCCAGGAATGGGAATGCCTGGATACCCTCCACAACAGAAATCTCGACGGTTCTGAAAGTTTTTTTCTGTGACAATCATGCACATACAACTCTGGTATATTCTGTATTCCCTTTCCCCGCGGAAAGTAGAAAGTTCCTATATTTTACTGTCTGTTTCAGTGAATCCCTCCTCTCATTCTCTTATTGTCTCTAGTGGCTAAACTAGCAGGCAAACGGCAGTTGCGTCCAAAACGTTTTCAAATTGATGTTTTCCTCCTTTTTAGTTATGGGATTTTTTGAATAACTCTGGGTTGCTGACTTTTTGTTCTTTTGAATTTCATGTTATGTTGTTCACAAGAAAAGAAGTAAAGATGCCTTTGCATTTTTTATTAAAGGGCTATAATGTCATGGAAGACAATAATTTCTCTTCTTTTTTAGCATAGCAGGTGGATTAACGTTTCTGAAGCTGACTTAATTCTGAATGTTAATGGACACAAGTAGATGAAGCTGAAGAGGGTTTACAGACAGGCAGTAGTATGTCAGACTTGGAGACGCAATGTCTTTAGTGTCTCAGTCAAAGATGATTGCGTAAAGAATAACTTGTGTTGTGGATGAGATATATCAGCAGTCAGTAACAGATCAGTGATAGTGATGGTCAGCTATCCATTATTATAGAGTTGTGTATACAAATAATATGTACACCAACCAATTATCAATGTATCGTCTTTACTCATTGGTAGGAATTACCATCGATGGCATTGCAATTTAAAAAGTTAGAAATGATGTATAGTTAAGTACGGAATGGATGTACAAATGAATAGTACATGAGTTGGGATACCCTCCAGTAATCTTCAGCAACTGCAGATGGTAATGTTATGCAAAAATCCAACTTAACATTTCACTCTTCTAAGCAACAAATAGTATATGCTGTTTCTTCTTCCTCTGTTTCCCCAATGTTATTATGTTAAGTTTTCCAGTCAATTCTCATTTAAATTCTCCAAATAATTTTACTTTTGAGACGAAGCTCTAAATCCTTGTTTTGGCCGGACCTGTTGCATCCTAATTCTTTATTAGTTGGTCTTCGTCCTCCAAAAGCTTCGATTGTCGGGCAAATATTTTTCATGGAATATGTTTTTTTTTTTAGAAAATGTTTTGTTGAAAAATAAGTGGGCTAGGTAAGTGAAAAAAATAATATTGTTTTAAGAGCATTTATATGTAATCTAGTCAAACATTATATGGGTGAGAAGTGGGGGCATTAGGGATGTTGAGGAGACAATGAATTAGGAATGAAATTTATTTTTCCTACTTTCAGAAGTCATTTTTTCAAATGAGCCACATCTTTTAAAACAATATTTTTATTATATGTGAACTGATAAAAGCCTAAAGCAAAACAAGGTTTCTAGATGTTTTCAAGCAAATTATAGGTAAAATAAGAGAATAAATAAAAGAGAGAAGTATTGAGAACACCCCTAAACTTGGTGCGACTTGTTAGTTTTATTTCTGAATTTTTGACAGACTTAAAAACACTCTATTATTTTGTCTGACTAAACTTAAATACACATCCGATCTTGAACCATGTTTATTTTGTCAAGTAGAAGGGTGTTTTTAAGGCTATCAATAGTTTGGGGACGAAACTAATAATTTGGGCCAAATTTAAGGGTGTTTTCAACAGTTCTCTCTAGATAAAATCTTGAGCAATCTATTATCATTTTTTCAACTACACACTTTATTTTTGTGGGTTCTATTACTCCCTAAACTATTTTAAAGTGAAGTTAATTCCATAGTTGATTTTTTTTTTCCAAAAAAAAAGGTCTTATTCTTCCTTCTTCTTCAACCATTTTCAGCCTTAGTCATTGATAAAACATCACTTATAACCCCCATAGAATCCTTGTGTCTAATAAGTTTATCAACAAGTAAAATACATTTGTTTTTACTTATTTGAAGGGTTTTATTTCTATTAATGTGAAAACTATCTTTGAAAAATAGCCCAAGGCCATATTTTGAGATAGAAGCGTTCAAGAAAGATGAAAGAGGAGACTTTTCATGAAAATCGACTTTGTCTCTCCCGTTAGATCCTTCATCAAGAATTCAGTTCGTGGGCTAAAGCGGAGCTACATTAGGGCTAGAATAAAGGCTTGGCATTGAGTATTAGAACATAAATAGAGTCATTGTACAATTATACTTGGTAATCAACAAGAGTCCTTATAGTACTTGTTGTCTTTAACTACTTAAACCTTGTATTGTTTATTATTTATTCAAAGCTCATGAGAAGAGCGTAATGTGCAAAAACATTACCGCACATTACTTTACACATGGTATCAGATAGCCATTGATTGCTAAGGGCCTATTCTATCTCCTATTTCCCTTTTCCTGCGATCCTTTTGCCAAAATATGTCGACTTCTGCAGGTAGCGAGCAAACATCATCACCACTTTTGCTTTCTTTACCAAATGGCGTAGTATTCCCCTTTCTACATGGCGTCCTTAATGAGGAAGTCTTCATGAAACAACCTCCAGGTTTTGTTCATGCCGACTATCCTAATCATGTTTGCAAACTAACAAAAGCTCTCTATGGCTTGAAACAGGCACCCCACACTTGGTTTCATCGTTTTAGTTCATTTCTTCTTTCTCTTGGTTTTGTTTGTAGCAAATCTCATAGTTCAATGTTTATCTATCATTCCTCCCTTGGTGTCCTTATTTTATTACTTTATGTTGATGAGATCATTCTCACAGGTAGTCATATTGGTCTTCTAAATCAATTCATTTCTTGGCTTTCTAATCAATTTTCTATGAAAGATTTAGGTGATCTTCATTTTTTTCTTGGTATTCAAGCAGTCCGTACAAAAATATATTTCTGATGTGCTTCATAAATTCCACATGCACACATGTAAGCCTGTGCGTACTCCTATAGTTTCTCGCACTTCTATCTCTCTTATGGACGATGAGTTACTTTCAGATCCTAGTGAGTATAGCAGATGGTAGGTTCTCTCCAATATTTGACTATGATGCGTCCAAACATCGCTTATGCTGTGAATGTCGTATCTCAATTTATGCATGCTCCCCGCACCACTCATTTGCATAGTGATGCATGATTACATTGTAGACTTGAATAGTGATGCATGATTTCATTGTAGAATCGAGGGATACACCATGATTAAGCCTACATACATGGTCTTCGTATTGTTGACCTTTATAATATAGTAAGTGACTACACAATCCGACAAGTTGGATCATGACACCATTAGTGTGAACAAGTTAAATCCTATTTTTTTTTAATCAATAAGTATAACTAGCCTTGCTAAATCTATGTTAAATTCCTATCTAAACCATTTATTACTCTATAATGAATTTGATTCGTCAATTTTATTGGTGTTGAAAACACTACTACCTGCAATTTCTCTTGAATCATTATCTATTATTCTTGAAGAAGTCTCAATTGATAAAACTAAGAAATTTAATGAATAAAAGTGTTGTTGAGTTTAGATAACATGTTTTATACCCCAAATCAAGACTATTGTCTTTGAAATTAGAGTGTTATTGATTGTAAAGGGTAAATATTTCCCCAATTTAATTCACCATATGAGTCAATTGCTTAGAAAAAAAACAAATTAATGGATATGCTTTTAAAAAATGATTTGATTTATTGAAATGTGTTTTAAACAAGCCTTGTTGGTACCTTCTATATCAGACAACTATGATGAAATTTCGACAACGATAATGACAGATGTTGTATATTTGTATGGATAGTATAATGAGAAAGAGAGAAAAAAGAAAAGAAAAGAAAATAAAAAGAGAAGAGAACAAAATAAAAAGAAAAAAAATGTAAGAAATAATATTCAATAAATAATATATTATAAATTAATTTTTGATAAATTTGTTGTTTCTTACTCTACTTAAAAGAGTGAAATACACTTTCTATGCTTCCCTCCCTCTCCCTCCCACCCGTAGAGATAGAATATATAGATGAAACATGATAATAGGTTGGGGGGGGGGGGCGCATTGGGACATTGGACAATTTTCTCGGTAAAACAACGCAGTGTGACTGCCAAACATTTTTATTGTCAAATTTTGTAGCATTTGATCTGAAAGACACTTTACACTCAAATCGTAAAGTCAAATTCTAGTATCCCGCTCCTGCTTTCTTCTTTTTGATGAATTTCTTTCTTTCTCTCATGATTTCTTTTCTCTTTTTATATTCTCACTTTTTTCACCCACTGACGATCATCACCGCACACTTTTTTTTTCTTTTTCTATTTCGTTGTAGAAAATACCAACATGCTAGCTTCTTTCTCCTCACTCCTTTTCCCAAGGCTCTCCTCCTTTTTCAATGATAAAATATTTATCTTCTCTCAATAATGTTCAGCCAAAGTACGATAGTGGTTGATACCTTCTCCACTTGTTGTCCATTTTTAGAGATGATTTTGCATTATTCTTGGAATACTTCAAGAGAAGTATTTCTTGTGACCAAGTTTGTCGGTTCTTTGATTCTTTTTCTTCTTTTATACATTTTGTAATTAGTGTACAATAGTTGTATAATCTGTGTAAAATTAATGTGTATGCATTATACACTGAATATACATTGATAATACATGTATTGGGCCGAATTACACAGAAAAATGGGTGTGAAAAGTGACTATGTTCGATACTTGATAGTGACAAAAATGTATATAATGTGTATTAATATTGTATGAAAAGTGTGTCTACATGATATACAAAACATATATGTAGTAGGCCACTTATCGGACAGATCAGGTGGATAATAATACTTAACGATTTGGCTTACCAGACATTATTTTTAAATATACTAATCTGATATGCAACCAATAATATATCGATTGGGTTGGTATCATATTGATAATTATCAAACGATTAACGGGAAATTTATTGGCTCAATCATTTCATGCTTCTTCTTTTATTCACTTTCACTCGCCAATAAATTGATCTCCATCAAACAAAATAATTTTTCTAGCTCTACTTAAGCTATTTTCATGATGACAAATACAAGAAAATTTAAATTTTGAGCGGGCATGAATATAAACACTTATTTTACAAATATTCATTTGTTTTTAAATTTCAACTTAAAATATACTTTAAATGTACATTTGTATAAACAAAGCTAGTATACCAATAAGATATTTAAGTAAAAAATATGTATCAAGTCATACAAGGAGCGATAAAATATTAATTATGACTTTAGGGTTGGTTTTACTACAACTCCTGAATAACTTAACTCAATATAAAGTAATAAAACAAATGCAATACATAGAAAGCCTTTAAAACAGTAGAAAACAACTTAGTTCGTTAAAGAAAATGCAATAACAAACTCAACTATACTCATATAATAAAGTAGTATAGTTTCTGTGGGAATTTCTCTAACCGACAACCACCACTATGAGCCTAAGTGGTGAAACAACGTCTTGCCCATGCTACCAGTACTGTCCTATAGTTTGTCATCATATAGAACTTCTTAACTAAGTGAATCCACTTGTCTATGCTAAAAAGCACTTAAGGAATCATCTAAAAAGTATGCTCCTTTACTACACATCATGGCTACATGGTTTATAGAGACGTGAGTTATCTGAACTCAAACTCGTCCCCATATCGATGCTCAATACTACTTCCAAAATATATTTAGCTCATATGTTTGTAAAATTAAAACTCTTTCTTTTGTTTGAGATAATTACTCAAAAACATAGCTTAAAAACTCTCTTGGAAATCTCAGTTTCCTTTCTTGCTCAAATGTGAAAACATTTTAACTCTTGGAAATACTTAGTTCCCGTATAATCTTTGAAGAATGACCTTTACTGTTAGTCTTTACTGAAAACTAGCACAAAGGCTCTTTTGGAAATCAAGGTTTCCTTTCTTCTTTAAATGTGAAAACATTTACTCTTTGGGAATACATAGTCCCGATATACTCTTTTGAAGAAATGAACTTCCAACTTTACTCTTTACTCAACTAAAAACTCAAGTCTTAAAACAAAGTTAAAACATTTGTAAAAGACTTTTGGAAAACTTTATGAACTTCTCTTAACTTGACTCTTGACTTGACTCTTAACTTCTCTTGGATTAACTCTTTACTTTCCTTGAATTGAATTATGGATTCAAGGATTGTGATTTATGATAGGAAAGATCTCATGATGTTTAGGAATGATTTTAGATAGCTAAACATGAGAAATGATCAAATCACTGTCTGGAAACTAGTCCGCGACCCAGAGATGTATTTAAATTTTTCGTCGCAAAAATAATTTTTGAGGCAGAACGGTCCATGACCGCTCCACGACGCGAGGATGAATTTTGCTAAACTGGGGGGGAATCTGCGACGCGGCCTGAAGCACCATATTTGCCCGACTTTTTCCTTCTTCATTTTCCAGACCCAATTCACCTAAATTTGATTATTTTTCTCCATATCTCTTTAGATTCAAGTACCCACAACATACACACAAGAATCTAACTCAACAACTCTAATAATCGACTCTACAATCTCAAGAAACTCCTCAATCTCATCCCAATTCAAGAATGAAAGTAAATTCAAGAACACACATCAAAAATATTCAAACATTAAAATTTTTACAACGAATTCACGTTGAATTAAACATGTTTGGCGTGTGGGTGAAGGAACCCAATGCCATGTGAACTCACATACCTCGTAGGGATCACCCCTTGACAAAATCCATTAGCAAGCTTCAAGAACTTGATAATTCCTTCCTCCTTCTCCTCTTTTCTCCTGTTCTTTTCTCTTCTCTCAAAACCCTAACTTGTTTCTCAAAAGCGTAAACTGAATCCGATCAGTTTAGACCCCAACTTAATTAGCAAAAACGAAATTAATTAATTGGGTGGTGAAAAGACCATAATGCCCTTCTAAAATATGGATTAGACTTTCCTTAATTGAACAACCCAACTTCAAATGGGCATATCTCACTTATACGAACTCGGAATCACAAAACTTGGAGGTGTTGGAAAGATTATTCCAAGAGCTTTCGTGAGATATTTGGAAACACACCTAACTCATCCTGAGCTAGGTGTTATGGTCGTTTGAAGTTGACCAAAAACTCAAACTTAACTTAACCAATTTTCCACATTTTTTTATTATTTCCAAAAATCACTATTTCTAATTCTGGCACTTTCTAGTTCTTTCAATTTTTGAGATGTTACAATATCTCCCCTTTGGGAACATTCGTCCTCGAATGAGATTAATCTTGGTAGGCTAAGGGTGTAACATCTAACACCCAACTAAAACACCCTACAAGCAATGCAAATACAACATGCCAACTTATAAATAAATACCAAGAAAAGGATTAGTACCTTAATTTGAAACTTCTCTAGAATTAAAGAGATGTGGATATCTTTTCTTCATGTCCTCCTCAGCCTCCCAAGTATCTTCCTCAACAAACTGATTCCTCCAACAAACTTTGACTAATGGTACCTCTTTTGTTCTCAACTTGCGAACTTGGCGATCTAGAATCTGAACAAGAATCTCCTCATATGACAAGCTATCATTGATCCCAATATCTTTAGTTGGTATGATCAATGAAGGATCACCCATGCACTTCTTCAACATGGAGATTTGAAAAAACCAGATGAACCGTGGCTAACTCTTGTGGTAGTTCCCACTCATAAGCTACATTACCTACCCTTTCGAATATTTTGTAAGGGCCAATATACCGGGGACTAAGCTTCCCCTTCTTACTAAATTCTCATAACACCCTTCATGGTTAAACTTTCAAGTATACCTAATCATCTACTTTAAACTCTAACTCTCTTCTCCTAATATCAGTGTAGGATTTGTGACAACTCTGCGCTGTTTTCAACCTCTCTTGAATCACTTTCACCTTTTCCATAGCTTGATGAATTAAATCTGGTCATATCAACCCAGCTTCACCAACCTCAAACCATCCAATAGAAGATCTGCATCTTCTCCCATAAAGAGCTTCATAAGGAACCATCTGGATACTAGAGTGGTAACTATTGTTGTTAGCAAACTCAATGGGAGGCAGGTGATCATTCCAATTACCCTTGAAGTCAATCACAATCTACCTTGATACCTCTAAACACCATCTCCCCCTTGTTCAAAAGCCATTACTTTTTGCTTATGAACATTTACCTTTAATTCAATAAAAATAGGATCTTGGTCTTGCTTCTCTATTTACTTCAGACACTAATGATGATTCAGCTCCATTCATCACCATTACTCCTCCTTATATGGAATCCATTTGTCGAACTCCTAGTCGTGCAAGTCTATGAACCTCTTTTGCTAACTTTATCTTATCTTCCCCAAAATGGGCGGTACTGCCCATAGATAATCTACTCAAGGCATCAGCAACAACATAAGTCTTACCTTAGTGATAAAAAATACTCATATCATAATCCTTGAGTAATTCTAACCAGCTCCTTTGTCTGAGATTAAGCTCTTTATGAGTAAACAAATACTAAAGACTCTTGTGATCGGTGAACACATCCACATGAACACCACAAATATAATGACGACATATTCTTAAAGCAAATACTATGACAACCAATTCTAGATCATGGGTTGGGTAATTCTTCTTATGAACTTTCAACTGTCTAGAGGCATAAGTTATAACCATGCCATTCTACATTAACACACAACCCGAACCAACTCTATACGCATAACAATATATGAGAAATCCTTCCGTGCATTTTGGTAAGGTCAATACTGGGGCAGTAGTCAACCTCATTTTCAATTCCTAAAAGCTTTTCTCATAAGCTTCAGACCATTGAAACTTTACTGTCTTCTTAGTTAACATGGTCAAAGGGGATGAAATAGATGACAACCCCTCTATGAACTTTCTATAATAGCCATCCAAACCCAAGAAACTCCTAATGTCATTTGGAGATATGGGTCTAGGCCAATTCTGCGTTGCTTCTATTTTCTGAGTGTCAACTCTAATTCCATCACCGGAAATAATGTGGCTTAATAATGCCACAGAATCAATGCAAGACTCACATTTAGAGAACTTAGCATATAATTCCTTATCTTTTAGAGTTTGGAGAACAACTCTGAGATGACTAGCATGATCTTGGTCGAATGAAACCTTTCTATACACATCGTAAGGGAACCATCCTTCTTTCTCACAAATAAGACTGGAGCGCCCCAGTGTGAGATACTTGGTTGAATGAAACCTTTCTCTAAAAGATCTTTCAACTACTCTTTAAGCCCTTTAAACTCTGTTGGTGCCATTCTATATGGTGCAATAAATATAGGACGAGTATCTAGATGAATATCTATATCGAAGTCTATTTCTCTCTCAGGAGGGACTCCAAGAAGATCAGCAGGAAAGACTTCTTGAAACTCTCTTACTACTGAAACTGATTGAATATGAGGTATCTCAACACTAGTCATTAACTCGGACTAAGTGATAGACACACCCCTTGGAAAAAAACTTTCTCGCCTTAAAGTATGAAATAAAACGACCCTTAGGCACTACTGAATAGCTCTTCAACTCTATAACTGGTTCACTGGAAGTTGGAACTTGACTACTCAGTTTCTAAAATCTATTGATGCATAACAGGCATGAAGTCAGTCCATACCTAGAATGACATCAAAAT
>JAJOOP010011209.1:0-16020 GCA_029582705.1 Solanum chacoense | reverse complement strand
TTGGAGGGGTTGTATGCTTGGACATATCCCTCGATGAGTATCTGATCTCTAAAGATCAAAATTGTTATAACTTAAGCTCATGGGAATTTATGTTGTGGGATGGAGATATTGTTAAGAACTGTGATTGTTTGGGTGTTATGAATGTGTGTTGGTTTGTTCAAGTTTAATTCTAATTGTGGCGAGTATTGATTTAGAATTTTATCATTGTTATGTGAGAAAGGATTTGTCCTGATGTTGTGTCAAAGTCCTTGATAACATGTTGAGAATCGTTTTTGTTGATAGTTAAGTTTACATACAACAATAATTATCACTCGAGTGTTGAGATGATTTCATTGAGGCATTGTAAGGGAGGATGAGTAGGTATTCAATTGGTTGGTTTGGGGACAGAGATTATATCATAAAGTGAGACTCAATATTGTTCAACAAGACCTTCGGTATGAAGAAGAACCGATTGAAAGTCTTGATCACGATGTTCGGGAGCTAAGGACATGCGAGACAAGTATACCCAGTAATTCGACATCTCAGATACTGCTCTACCTTTATTTTAGCCAGTCTTTCCTAGTTAATCACTCGGGGACGAGTGATGGGTAAATTGGTATCTATTGTAACGACATAATTCCGTCGTTAGGGAAATGTTAATGAAGAAAGAATTGGGGCTAGAAAATGTTTTCGTAGTAACTTGGAATTTTCTAACCTAGTCCAAATTTTGGACGAAATTGGAGTCATTAAGGTGTAGAGAAATCTAGTAATTAATGAGAGATATAATTATGATTTGGACCACATGAGTAGATAGCTAAGACGTTAAGGACCCCGTACGACTCTATGGAATCGAATTTGGACGAGTAGAACTCCTGAAAATGATCTTAGCATGAATGGGTAACATTCTGTCTTTGTGTAGGCAGTCAGAGCGGGATTGGAGCCGCCAGAGCGGGGCCGCTGTAGCATTACTTTATGTTCAAGGACTAGTGTGATTTTTAGTGATGGATAATGTAATGACTCAGAAGGTCATTTCTGGAATTGTTTATAAAATTACCATTTTACCATTCCTGATAGTTGCCCCGAGTCATTTCTAATCAGTTTGCGAGGTTGGTTTCAAAATTTGAAGAAAAGGTTGTAATTTTGGAAGCTTTAAGTTTTGAAAGCTTAAGTTGTTTAAAAGTTGTTTACAGTGTCAAATTAGCGATTCGAGTCTCAGAATGGAATTTTGTCAATTCCATCAATTTTGCAAATGTTTCAAGGATTTGAGGTCTTGATTTAAAATTTATGGAATTTTAGTCTTTGAGTTAAATTTGATCAACATTTGGAGTTTGATACTCGAATTGGATTTCTGATGGCGTCATTGGATTTGAGGGATGATTTCAGGTCTAAAAGAGGTCTTGGTTGAAGTTTCAAAGGTTTCGAGCTCAGTTTGGTCTTTTGAGCCTTAAGTTAGCTTATTTCGGCTTTCACAAATTTTGGGTCAAGAAGACCTCAAATTCGTGTTACGAAGGTTCCATTGAATCCAGAATATCAAGTTTATTTGAGTAGAATATATGATTTGTGTGCTCGGAGTTCCGAACAAATCCTGTGAGTACATTCGTTGAATTTTATGCCTTATGTGTTATTGTTGATTTCTGAGATTGTGGTGCAACATCATTTGTTCTTCGAAATCGCGAGACCCTGTCTCGTGATCACGTAAGGTTGATTGGTTTGTGCATCGTGAAGTTGATCACAATCGCATGAGTCTAGTTTCTTGGTTATCGCAATTGCGTGTTTCCTTGTCGCGGTCACAATAGTCAACTTAAGTGGATTAACCCAGTTAACTAAATGTGATTGTGAGGCCTGGGGGTTGCGATTGCGAAGAGTGAATTTTGCCCGAACAATATGCCTTTTTTTCCAAAAGTTGGGGTTTCATCCCTATTTTTTCATTTTCAAATTTGGGAGCTTGGGTAAGGTGATTTTAAAGAATATTTTGATATTCTTCAATTTGGTAACGATTTTCTACTCGCCATCTCTTTTATCCGCTAATTATTACTTGATTTTGATGGTAAGCCATTGATTTTGACCCAAACTTTGAAAGTTTTTGCAAGAACTTGTGTTTATAAAAAATAAATGGTGGTTTAAATTAAGAATGAATTCAACTCCATTTTTTAAATGGGTTTCATTATTGACTTTCAAATATGTTGGGTAACACAATTTTATGTTAAATTATAGATTTACCCCCTTATTTCTGGAATTGGGCTTTTGGGTCATTTTGACCCCGTTTTCCAAAATATTAATATGGGTGTTGATAGTTCTGAATTCTTTTTGTGAATTTGAATAGCTTGTGTTGATTTAGAGACCCAACGAAGAGGAAAGACTTATAATTTGGAGTAATTGATTAACTAAATTGAGGCGAGTGAACTTCTAGACCTTGATAAAATTTATAGAATCTTGTATTTTCCTTGTTGTATGTGTGGGAGTATTGAGAATCGGTGATGGACTTAATTGTTCATATTGTTTAATCTTAATGATGAAAATGAGGAATAATGAAAAGGTAATGTGTTAGTAATTGTTGTGTGGTATCTGAGGAATGATTTGAGTAGTAATATTGGTTCGTTATCAGTGAAACACCATGGTTGTGTTGTTGTGATTGTGATTTCTATGGAATTGTCATCTCCTCATCATGGTGTGAACATGCCTATTTGGATTGGTTCTAAAATATTATGATGAGGTCTATTGTGAATATTATGCCGATGTCTTTTTCGGCAGATGACGCGGATGCTGAGGTTTCTTCAGGCGGGTGAGATTGATGCTGAGGGTTCTTCCGGTGGGTACATGGATCTTATTCATTCCTCATGGTTTCCAGTCTGAGTTTCAGTGGATGTGTATAATAAAACAGACATGCATTACTCTACATGACATTGCACATCATTGCATCGCACTTCATTGATTATGATTGTTGATTTCTATGTTTTTGAGACTCTTGATTGTGGAATGCTATGATGATAGACTAATTGTGTTGAAGTGCGACTTGAGTTATTCTCTTTGTTCTTTTTCATGTGGAGTGGAAATTGTGGAGAACTTAATTTATGAATTTATTCTTGATTATTTTCTATCTATAACTGTTGAGGTGTTACTTCTGAATTATGTACTATTTGAGATTGTGAACTGTTATGTTAGGCTGATCTCTATGCAGGTTGTAGTTTGTAGAGGTTTGGTTGGGTATGAAAGGAATACTCGTATTCTATTTTACTTTACCTTGTGTTAGTAGCTAGCTTGCCAAGTACCGTGTTGTTTGGTAATCACTCCTTGCTTCTACACTTGAGCTCGGATCATCGTGATACTCTTTTTCTTCTTCTTCTCTCTACTTCGCCTTAGGTTCTTTTGTGGATACTTGAAAAATAGCGACTTGTCATCTCAATGGACCCTATCATTCGTTTTTTATGTTCTTGCTTTACTGTGGAAACAAAAACATTTGAGACGACCCTCTCGTTCGTTTATGATATTCTTGTTCTAATTTGGAAACAAAAACATTTGAGGCTTGCATTTTATTTCAATTTAGTTGTATTACACTAGTGGCTTGTACATGTGACAATCAGGTTTTGGGGGTATTCTATGAGATTGACTAAGTTATCTGCAGTTATGTCTTTGATGTCTTTATTTCTGCTTTTCTGTCGTATGATTTGGGTTTCAAGCTAATATGTCTTGGTGTGATAAGACGAGTGGTATCACGTTCATTTTTGAACCGTGGCAGTTCTCCTACCTAGGTGTTTGAGTATATGCCCGCACAACTTGATAGGTTGCATCGTAACAAAGAATCTATCAAGATACGAAAAGGAAAGTAATGAATGATAATAAAAGTTAGAGTGGAATATTAATAAATCGCTAATAAGCTATGCAATGATAGAAAATAATAAATACAATATGAAAATAATAAACAAGGAAAAATATATTAAATATTAGTGTAGAAATATGAGGAACGAGACTCAAGTATACATATAAAAATCTAAATAAAAACAGTTAATATTCACCGCGCATCGTCGGGTTACTTATACTGGTTTATATTAAAGTTAGGAGCAAAACAGATTTTAACAAAGTTTGTAACAACTTTTAGAAAACCCTAGTCCCCCGTCTCTCCTATGTAAAATCATGTTTTAGCGGCACCTCTCATTCAATCATTCTCAACACAACTCAACCTCATGCGGCTCAGAAGAAGGACATTCACAACAGTGAAGAGGATGATAAATCTTCTTCATGTATTCTTTAGAAATCAATCAATGAGTCATCACGTTGTATGTTCTTTAATCTCAGTTTTCTTTTCTTTGTTTGGTGATATACTATTCATTTCTTAGTGTTTGAATGAACTATCCCTGCAAATACTCCATTTTCTTTAAAAGATTCACATTTTAAAAGTATATTTGTGTTTTAGTTGTTGTATCTAATCAAATAGAAAGTTGATTTATACTAAGTTTTCTTAGATTTAAATTTTTTTTTCTTATTACTTATCATAAGTGATTAATTTAACATACAAATTCTCCATCACTAGTTTTATCTATTTTGTAGTGAATATAAGAGTAAATTATAAACTCATATTTGTTTAATCAACAGGCCTGTGATTAACCTATAACCCCCGATATAATTTTACCATAAGCAATTTTTTTAATGCAGAAGTATGTTCCTTTTGTCCTTTCATCCAATTTTCCTTGTCATATATTTTTTGATTTTGGATATATGTTTTGTTAATTTGAGTGATGTTCATAATCATTATTATTCTATGCCTGAATTTAATTTGGTCCAAAACTTTAACATGTAGTATATATCATTTTCAATTTTATTTTATTATATTATTTTCTTGAGTTTTTATTTAACTAATAATATTCATACTATGAAATACAATATTTTTTTTTTAATGTAAAATAGTAGGAATATGTTAATCATATACTAGTAATATATATTTTGTATTTCAAAAATTAAATAGGAGTGAAACAAAAAATATATAACTTATCAAAGTTATTATTTCTCAAACACATGCAAGAGAGGATCCACTAGTAGATTCTTGACAATAGAGCTCGGATCGTATAATTTATTGCTAATATATCTATAATTCAATTTAACATAGTATAATTATTTTTATATTTGAATCTTTTTAAAAGCCTAAGAATTTAAATTAAGTATTGTTTTTGCAATTTGTGATACTTTAATGAAATTGATTTTAATGTGTCACTTTTTAGGCTATTATTTAAAATTGTCCCTGCTATTATAAAAGTTGTGAAATATAATTGTTGGAACTTACAAACATTGAACTATTATCTAATGGCCTACAAGTTTTAGATTGGCTAGATTTAAAATTTCTAATAAATTTTTTAAATTGCAAATAAATATCTTCAAACTATGATTTATAAGGTTAATAATTTGCAACAAAAAAATTTAAAAATTGTTAACCAATATTTCAAAAGAGGTTGCCAACAAAAAAATTTGATTTTCTGAGATTTATTTATCGGACTTTAAAATTATAGTGAGAAAAATATAGCCACAAATTTTGAGTTTGGGTTATCTTTTAAAGAGATTTCTTAAAATCATTTATCTTAATTTATGTGTTAATTCACTTCTAAGGCTACTTTTTTTTTTTTTAGATTTTAGAAAAATAAGTAATGTTTTTAAAATTATCAATTTCATTTAGAAGGGTATTATCTGCTAACACATTGAGGATATCTTTTACATTGAATATCTTGATTTGTATCTCTCTCAACAATTCTTTTTTAATCATCCCATAAAAAATAAAGTATATTACTTATATGTATTATGAATTATTTATTATATATACAAATCTCTTTCCAAATATAATTTGATGAAATATATAGCATCAAGTGAAATATCAATTATTTAAAATAAATTTGAAATGAAACACATACTCCAGCACAATAAGATGATCCGGGTAAATATCTTGACATTCTACCATATTTATGGTAAAATTATTGTGCTGGAGTATTTGTTTCATCCCAAATTTATTTTAAATAATTATTAATTCTACTTGACACAATATATTTCATCATATTATATTTTTAAGGAGTTGTGTATGTATAATAATTTATAATACGTATTAATAATATATTTTTATTTTTTATGGGATGATTAATGCAAAAATAAAATAAAATTGAGAGATACAAATCAAGATATCCTATGGAAATGATATTCTCAATGGGTTAGCAGATAATATCCTTGTAAATGAAATTAGTAATTAAAAAAATTATTTGTTTTTCTTAAGTCTCAATATTAACCTCTGAAGTTAATTAACACATAAATTAAGATAAATGCTTTTTAAAAATCTCTTTAAAAGATAACTCAAACTCATAACTTGTGGTCATAAATCATAATAGATGAGCCATAAAATGGACGACCAAGAATAAAAACGTAATTTCATAATAATACCTTTTAAATTCATTAATTTTTACTACTACTATTTATTTTTTTAAAAAAAACCTAATACGGGATGACTAGGCAAAATAGTAATTTCTCTCTAACAAAAAAGATCTTCTTTCTAGAACAATCCGTCTCTTTTGTTCCAACAACAAAAATAGACACATTCAGAAACACAATGGACTCCATCTCTTTCTTGATTGCCTTCGATCAATACGTTCATAGCCATAAAATGAACGATCAAGGGAAAAAACGTGATTTTATAACAATACCTTTTAAATCTATTACTTTTACAACTATATTAAAAAAAACCTAATATGAAATGAACAGACAAAAGAATAATTTCCCTCAGTAACAAAAATATCTTCTTTCTAGAACAACTTGTTCTCTTCTGTTCCAACAACAAAAACAGATACATCCAGAAACGAAATGAACTCCATTTGTTTCTTGGTTGTCTTCGATCAATGCTTCAAGAAGCATAAAATGATGATCAGGGCAAAAATATATTTTCATAATAATACATTTTAAATCTATTATTATTTACTACTATATAAAAAAGTCTAATATGGAATGACCAGCTGCAAATGAGTAATTTCACTCAATAACAAACAAGTCTTCTATCTAGAACAATTTGTTCTCTTTTGTTCTAACAATAAAAATAGACACTTTCAGAAATGGAATGGAGTCCATCTCTTTCTTGATTGTCTTCGATCAATGCTTCAACATCCATAAAATGAATGACCAAGGGCAAAAACATAATTTCATAATAATACCTTTTAAAATTGTTACTTTTTACTACTACTATATAAAAAAACCTAATATGAGGTGACCAAGCGAAAGAGTACTAATTTCACTTAATAATAAAAAAATCATCTTTCTAGAACAATCCGTTCTCTTTTGTTCCAACAACAAAAATAGACACATTAAAATGAAATGTACTCCTTCTTACTTGGTTGTCTTCGATCAATGCTTCTAAGAGACATAAATGAACGATCAAGGGTAAAATTATAATTTATAATAATACCTTTTAAATTTATTAGTTTTTTTTATTATTATTATATAGAAAAGCCTAATATGGATTAACCAGGCAAAAGAATAATTTCGCTCAATAACAAAAAAAATCTTCTTTCTAGAACAATCCGTTCTCTTTTTTTCCAACAACAAAAATAGACACATCCAAAAATGGAATTGTCTCCATCTCTTTCTTGATTGTCTTCGATCTACGCTTCAGGTTTGACAAATCTAGTTTGAGGTTGTGTCACCTAAGCAGTTGTGTTCTTTTTTTCTTTCGAATCATTTTAGTTGATCAAGTTTGAGGTTTGATTATAGTAGACACTTATTATCTAGACAACTAACTTGGCTATATAAAATTAGGCAAATATTAGATTACGTTCGTAGAGACAATAGTGTAAGAGAATTGGTTATAAATTGATAATAGCGGGTAGCTCAAGCAGACACCATCCTGCACTTCCATGCTCAAAGTTGTGAGTTGAGTCACCAAGGAAATAAAGTAAGAAAAATTATTGTTTACTCACAATGAAGGATGCTTGAAGATCTGTTAAATGTAGTTTACTTTATCAAAATAAAAAATATGAAATTGATTAATAACTTGTCTAAGAATTTATGTTGATTGTTCAATGATTTCTTTTAATAGTTATTTATCTTTCTAATAATTAAGTTATTGTTCATGACTTATCATAAGTTCATCTAAACAAACTTTTAATCTAAGGATTTACTTACATTGGACTCATTTGTTAATATCTTTATAATTTAAAAAATATCTTATTTCTCTCTTTTCGTGGCTAAAGTATTCCATTATGATCAGATCTTCTGATCTTCAAAGAAAATTTTTAAAAAGTTTTAATCCAAACACAAGATGAGGTTGGAAACAATGAACTAAATACTTGATAAAAATAAACTCTGCATTACTAATCCATGCACTACTAATCTCTGCGTTATTAATTTTTTTACCAAACGAGCAGGGGCGCAGCTACATACTGTTTAGGGTGACACCCTTCGTCGGGAAATTATACCGTATATACAAGTAAAATCATATACAAAGTGGTTAAATAACGTATTTTGGACACCCTTAACACAACAAGGTGTTGTAGCCTAGTGGTTTAAGGTGCCTTAAAGAGCCAAGCATTTTAGCGTTTGTGAGTTCAAATCTTTCTAGCACCATCTTGCTACATACGATGTTGATTCCTATAAGTGTCAGTATTATATTTTTAATTGCCTATCTGATAATTTTTATGATTATTGTGATAGAACTTACTCTAGTGCAAAGAAAATTTGGAAAGCATTGCAGAGTAAGTATGACAACGAAGAGGCACGAGCGAAAAAATATGCAGCGAGTAAATTTTTTTCGTTTCCAAATGGTGGACAACAAATTAGTGGTAGACCAAGCTCAAGATTTTATAATGATTGTTGGATAGCTTAGTTCCGAGGAGGTAAAAATTGGAGATAACCTTATTGTTTGTGGCATAGTAGATAAACTTCCACCTTCTTGAAAGGAATTTAAAAAAACTATGCGCCACAAACAAAAGGAAACCTCTCTTGAAACCTTGATAATGAAAATCTGCATGGAAGAAGAGGCAAGGAGCCAAGTGTCACGACCCAACCCACCGGGCCGTGCAGGCTCCTACATACTACCACCTAAGTAGGAGAACCCTCATATTCCAATTAGTTAAAACATGCGGAAAACAATAACTAACACTCCCAAGGATCTAGTGTAAACAGGTACAAGAGGTACTAAGAGTACAACTGGACATAATAAATAAAGATACAACTCTCACCATGCAGAAGGAAATATAGAAGTTGCTGGAGAATTTCTTCGTCTTCCTCTAATGAAACATCACCAACCTGTATCCGGACTATGCCAAAAAGTCATAGCAAGAGTAGTATCAGTACAAACCACACGTAATGGTAGGCATCAACGGTCAACCCGACACCCACCACATAACATAAGAAATCAACTTGTAAGATCATGCAATAAAACAACTCGCTTCTCCACCTTTACCCTCTCTCGAAATACCTCCGAATTACACTAGTACTCTAACTACTAACCACCTTCTCAGTCAACCCACTTACTAGGTACTTGATCATAGTTTAACCATTACAAGCATTCCAACTAACCGCTCACGTCATACCCTTACTTCCTCTTCATATTACTCATCCATGGCCACATAGTACGTTACGTCAAGCTTTCTAACCACTAAAGACAAATCCCTTTCTCCAAAGTGAAATCTACCTAAGCATTTACATCACGTACACTACCCCCACTTCTCTCCATTACACCACATGACACCCTTTACTCGAACATTAACAATTCTTGAACCGTTGGCTCCCCACTTACTGTATCACCTCCCGATTGGGTTTGCCCCTTCCGGTTCATTCAACATCAAGGTACATATCAAGTTTACTCAACATAGAAGAACAACCAAACATAAGTCCTCATAACCATATAACAACTCCGGGGAATCACAATATCAATTGTCACTACCAACCACGTTCAATTTCATGATTCTCAATTAACAGAGTTATATCAAATCATTGGTCCTCTCATGGAACCCAAATCCAAACTGTTAGCATACCGGAATGTGGTTCCCGATCCAATGTTTATGCCAGAATATGGCAATTGATCCCTTATTTATGTCAGAACGTGGTAACCAATCCAAGTTAGTTTGTCAAAATGTAACACCCGATCTATTCAACAAGACACAATCACAATCACAAAGTACATTCTCATAATCATACAATCAAGTCATGATTCATGGTGTTCATCATTCATCTATCTTCATTTACAATTAGTGTGATCAATAATTCAACATTCGCATACATACATGTATCATGATGAAGCAAGAACAAACATACATCACACAATCATAGAATCACAACTATCACCTACGAACTATTCATCGACCTATATCATGTAACATTAATTCAACCACACTCAGCCCTAGTTAATCATCTAAAGATTCTTCCTTGGGTTTAATCATAATTCATTCGGTGCACGAAGGCCTACGCATAAATCCTACCATTGATTTACATATATTACGCAGTGAGCAAATATTTATAACTACTCAATTCATAAAACCTAACCTACTTGGGCGCCAAGCAGTTGCACGGAGTTTTTGGCTTCGATTCTTGTTTCTGAAATTTGGGACGGTGATCTTGACCGAAAATCCACCATCCACCGTGCTCCTTATGTTAGAAATCTCCTTCTCATTCTTTCCTAAGCTTAGAGCAGTTTTTTTGGAGGGTTTATGGGTGATTTACGTCTAATCTAGGTATTTTAGGAAAAAGGAGAAAATAAGATTTCGAGTTATTTACATTTTGCCTCGCCTATCCAGCCTTGGCTCCAGCTTACCCCACCGTGGCGCTTCCGCCCTAGCGGCATCTGGCCCGCCCTGGCGGGATAGTGGCCCAGTAATTTTCCCAAATTTTTTCTTCTCATAATTAACGATTATTCGAGTCATTAAAATAAATACCAATTTACCCCTCGTTCGTCCCCGAACGACTAGTGCACGGACCATTACACGCCCCATTTTGGAGTACTTCTAACTACAAAATTGGTTCATTACGGGAACCACGATGGATGGTGACTCCTCCAATTCAACATACATATGATGATTTACTTAAGGACCGACTAGGAAATCTAAATCAGCACACGAAGAAACGAACGCGTCCACCTACACAGCCTAACCCGCCAGGGCAGCAGCTCTTCCGCTGAGGCGGAACCGCTGTGGTGTGGATACTCCCGCTAAAGCGGAAGATCGGAAACGGTAATGGGGAATGAGGAATGATTTTTCCTTATTTCTCCCTTTTCACTCAAAGTCTCCCAAAAATCCTCTCGATCAGTCTCCTCCGAATGTCAAACTCAGGTTATATTCTTGTTCCTTACGTACTTTACTTCTATACTTGATTAACAACGATTGAATGACAATTAACTAATCGAAGTTAGACGGTTTTTGGGTAGTTATTCGAACATTAACATAAACTGCTAGTTTGATAGAAAAATGAAGCATGGTCACTTCTCTTACGTCCCCCAACGTCTCCACAAGATTCTAGGCATAGGGATTTCGTAAAAAAATGGTTAAATTGGTACAAAATGGGTGGGGGACATTTAAAGGTCTTCTTGATGAAAAATTTGGATTTGGACACTATTTAGGAGTTAATTTGCTAAAATGATTGCATATTTAGGTTCTAGGGTAGTTAATATACTTTGATCTGCTAAAATTATGTCGAAAACAGGGATTTCGGGATGAAGAGGCGCCATCAACGCACCTTCTGTTCGTCCCAGATGAAGGCCGCTCTGGCGACCACCATAATCCCGCTCTAGCGGGATTTTGGCTGCTGTGGTGGGATTCAGGGAACCAGTAGCCTGAGTCCCGAACTTAGAATTTTTCCCTTTTCCCTTTTTTCCACCTTAGACTGTCTATTTATATCATGTTCTAACATGTATTTTCCATCTCTTGCAGGCTTCTCTAAATGGCAGGTCTAAACGAATAAAACTTACTCTTCGTCTGATTTCCCGACGCTGCTAGTTGAGAAAGGTTCCATGACTTCTGGAAAAACAAGTTTTGTTGTGAGAGGGGCTTTGTCTTACTCAGGTTGGAGGAGAAAGATCCAGTCTTCCATGCTCTCCTGATGGAGTTTGGGTGGGTTCCCTTGACCGAGGCTCCCCCTGCCGCACGTGCTGACTGGGTGCGGGAGTTCTATGTTATCCTGTCCACCATCCACTGGGACGATCTGCACCCCATCATCCGCATCCGGGGAGTTGACATTCCCCTAAACGCCACTGGCCTAAATAAGGCACTAGAGTTACCTGAGGCCTCGAATGCTAAGTACGAGGCTAAGCTGTGAGAAATGGACCTGGGTTGGCTGAGAGACACACCAGTGGAGCCTGCACACTAGGACAGGGTCTATTGGCCTACTACTGAGGGTATTACTAGCACAAACTGGTCACCGGATGCTAAGAGGTGGCTTCACTTGGTCACTAGGAGGATTCGCCCATCGGGCAATCGCACAGACGTGACATTTCCTCGGGCCTTAGGGGGTGGCATGCGCCATACAGGGTATAGAGCTAAATGTGGGGGCGTAGATTATTTCAGAGTTGAAGATGTTCTATCGCGACAACAAAAAGGCCTTCTTACAACCGGGACTCATCACCGCCCTATGCAAAGAGGCACGGGTGCCACTTCTAGATACTGATGAGGTACTTCTTATGGATCCTCCCTTTCACCCTCTTTTGGTTAGGTATGGTTCTAATTCCAGGAGCAAGAGAATGAGAATGATCAAGGCTAGCAGCAGCAAGGCGATCGTGGACTCGAATGAGGAGGATCTGGCTGTCGTTCGGAAAAGGTTGGGGAGTGCCTTTGCTGACTTCACCCCGATTCCACCCAGCACTGCCCAGGAGGTCGAGATGCTTCGTTGAGAGTTACGCCAGGAGAGAAGGAAAGGTCTGGAGAGGGATCGTCTGATGGTTCTGATATGGAAGGCCATGCGGACCATATTCACATGTGTTACCCCTGATCAGGAGCTTCCCCGAATTGAGAAAGGTCATTTCCAGCACTTTAATTTTATAGACGATGCAGCGACCGGCCTGGTACCTCCGGAGGACCTAGACTCAGATGTTGTCACCTCCCAGTTCGAGGGTTCTTGATTGGCTTTTTGCGCCTGTTGGGCTTGTAAATTTAGGATAACTTTATTTTTACCTTTTTGCCTTCTTATGTTTTGTAAGCACTTGGATGTTTGTTTTCCTGCTTTTTCCGTAGTAAATCGTTAATTACTATATTTTATAAATTATTCTCAATTGCTGGACAGTGATTGCTTTGCAGGGGTTAGTTTAGATACCATTTGGGGTCCTTATTGAGTAGCTTGGAAAAACAAGGGAGACATGCTAAGCTTCTGCCTCGCCCCATCATGCTTTGACGGGAGAAATTCCGCACTGGCAGCCTCACTTTGGCGGGAAAAATCCCACCCTAAGGGCCATAACGGAAACAAAACCCAGGCAAAAATTTTCTAGGGTTCTTTTCTTTTCTAAACTCCTCAACGGTTTCCAGCTATAAAACTGCAGTATTAAAGTAATTCCCTTAGCTAGATCGTTAACATATACCCCGAGTCAATCTCAACGATGCCAAATCCAACTTATTCCCCTTGATTTAACACCACAACTCACACATCCCCAAGATACACCCAAACACTCCCATGGTTATTACATCAAGCGCAAGACGCATCTAGAGTTTTCCTTACGAATCACCTCATAAATTATCTAGACTCTTGCATCAAACTTAGTTCGGATCTTCTTTCCACAACAGGCTTCACAATACCCAAGTTGTTACAACTTGCATAATTCCAACAATTCAGCCAGCATATTATATATATCAAATTCAGACACGCAACATTGTGCACATAATTATACCACAACACACCCGCTAATACTCTTTTCATCATCCGTTAATTTCAGACACCCAAATCAGACCTTCACATTTACAGTTATTTCAAACGACAAGAAACACGCATTCACAGTTACAAATTACACATCACAACAATTTCACCTTATTAGTTAGTTCGTTCCATAGATGACCATTACTGATCATCCATGCTTTTTACAGCCTCTAAGGCCAGATACTAATTGGAACCTTCTCAGCTCCAATTAACTTGTTGGTGTCCCTTTAGTCATAACAACGACGTCTCGTTCACTTTGTTGAGATACCAATTAGAATCGGGAGATACCAATTTGACTCAACTCATACCGCAAGCGACACTCGCATGAAAGGAGAGAAAAGATGAGACAACTTCCTAGAATGCTTTATAGCTTCCTGAAGATTAGATGTGGACGTCAACATATCAATCTGCAAGAGTCTATTCCACATTTTGCTCTTGTACTAGGAGATCGGTAACCTAGGCTCTGATACTAATTTGTCACGACCAAACCCATCGTGTCGTGTAGACACCTACATACTACCACCTAAGTAGGAGAACCCTTATATCCTAATAGTTAAAATATGCGGAAAACTATAAATAGAAAATAATTAATCTAACAGGATTTTATGAAAAGAACCTTTAACACAAATTCATTTAAGACTTGTAAAGTAACTAACGCCCCCAAGGATCTAGTCTAAACAGGTACAAGAGCTACTAGGAGTACAACTGGACATAATACATAAAGACACAACTCCCACCAAGTGGAAGAAAAGATAGAACCGTTGACTCCCCACCTCTTGCCATTACAACACATGGCACCCTTTACTAGGACATTAACAATTCTTGAACCATTGACTCCTCACCTACCGTATCACCTCCTGGTTGGTTTTCCCCTTCCGGTTCATTCAACATCAAGGTACATATCAAGTTTACTCAACATAGAAGAACAACCAAACACAAGTCCTCATAATCATATAACAACTCCGGGGAATCACAATAACAATTATCACTACGAACCACGTTTAATTTCACGATTCTCAATTATCACAGTTATATCAAATAATTGGTCCTCTCATGGAACCCACACCCAAACTGTTAGCATACTAGAACGTGGTACCTGATCCAATGTTTATGTCAGAACGTGGTAACTGATCTTATATTTATGCCAGAATCGATCCAAGTTAGTATGTCGGAACGCAACACCCGATCCATTCAACAAACCAAATCACAAAGTAAATTCTCATAATTATATAATCAAGTCATGATTCATGGCGTTCATCATTCATGTATCTTTATTTATAATTAGTGTGATCAATAATTCAACATTCACATACATACATGTATCATGATGAAGCAAGAAAAAACATACATCACACAATCATAAAATCACAACCAACACCTACGAACTTTTCATCGACCTATATCATGTAACATTAATTCAACCACACTCAGCCCTAGTTCATCATCTAAGGTTTCTTCCTAGGGTTTAATCATAATTCGTTCGGTGCATGAAGGCCTATGCATAAATCCTACCATTAGTTTACATATATTACACAGTGAGCAAAGATTTATAACTACTCAATTCATAAAACCTAGCCTACCTGGGGACCAAGCAGTTGCACAGAGTTTTTGGCTTTGATTCTTATTTTTGGACTTTGGGATGGTGATCTTGATCGGAAATCCACCCTCCTTATGCTAGAAATCTCCTTCTCCTTCCTTCCCAAGCTTGAAGCAGCTTTTTGGAGGGTTTGTGGGTGATTTACGTCTAATCTAGGTATTTTAAGAAGAAAGAGAAAATCAGATTTTGCGTTATTTAAATTATGCCTCACCTAGCCCACCCAGGCACCAGCTTACCCCACCGTGGCACGGGCGGTATCTGCCTTGCCCTAGCAGGACAGTGGCCGAGTAATTTTCCTGACTTTTTGCTTCTCCTAATTAACGATGGTTCGGGTCGTTACACCAAGATGTACTTTTACAAACAGAAGAGAGCATTATCACAATGAAGGTAAATTTAATTACCTCAAATAATGCTACTCCTAAAACTCACAAAAATAATTCTTTGAATTCTAAGAAGAAAAAATTCAAGAAAAATAATGGTAGACCTCCCAAGAAAAATAATGGTGAAAATAACCAAGCACAAAATCAACAAGTTCAAGATAAGGGGTTGTGCTTTGTTTGTGGCAAGAGTGTGCATATTGCTCGATTTTGCAGATT
>JAJOOP010011208.1:0-21343 GCA_029582705.1 Solanum chacoense | reverse complement strand
CCTTAGTCCCTATTTCCCGTTAATTAATGTTGAATGTACTTCCGCGACCGATGAAATGTGATGACAAGTTTGAGAGGCTTGTTTGGGGTTCCTTCGGGTTCCTCATTCGCCAGTCACGTCTAGGCCCTAGGCTTGGGTCGTGACACTAATGTGCCTTGAAATCTAGACTAGTATGATGATTTTGAAGTAAATATTAAATGTAGGACTTGAATTCAAAATGTTGATCACTAGGGCATATAGAATAAGTTTAATATAATGAGTTAGCTTGCGTATATGTAGAATGTGTAAGGTTAATCCACTAAAATGAATCATGCTGGTTAGACTAGAATAGCTTGAGGTTGAGTATTATGATTCCTTCATGGATAGTTGAATTATGTAGCTTGGGATGGTAGATCTCATGGTAGCTTGGGATTGAGGAATTAAGCTCTCCTAAGGTTTGCTTGAACTAGCATTGGTAGGATGCTATTCATAGTAGCTTCCATTAGTATAGGCATGGTAGCTTGGGATTGAGGAATTAAGCTCTCCTAAGGTTAGCTTGAAGTAGCATGACTAGAATGCCTTTATGGTAGCTTGACTTGGTTAGGCCAAGATCATTTCATGATAGCTTAGGATTGAGATATTATACTCTCCTAAGGATAGCTTAGAGTTGAGGATTCATACCCCCTTATGGATAGCTTGCATCTTATTGAATGGTTGCATGGTGGCTAGGTTGATATACTTTTATCCTTTCTTAGATAGCTTGGATTGTATGATATGATGTTTTTCCGTGGTAGTTAGGTCTAGTATGGTAGTATACTACTCTTAATAGATTAGAATGAAAGATAGTTCGCATTGAGCAAGTAACCCTAAAGATGTGCTTATTGTGGATAGTATTATGGGATGCCATTTATACATGGCACAAGTATGACTTGAAGCTACTTATGAAGTGCCCTCTTATGTGATGTTTGTCTAGCTTGGATAGTTGCTATAGTTTCCTTCCATGATATAATTGACTTAAGTTGATAGTTCCTTGTCAATATGAAGTAAGTCTATAGTGACATCTAGCAATGGTAAATATGAATACGGTGACTTTAAGGATATGCTTAGTGTGTGTGGTATTATGGGATGCCCCACATGCATTGCACAAGTATGCATTGAGGTGATTTAGGGGTATAGTACTCTTATGACATGTGAACCTAAGACTTGACTATGAAGGTGGACTATGACCAAGAATGACCTAAGAGAGGTACTTAGCTTAGGTAGTATTATGGGATGCTACCTTCGCCTTGCACAAGTATAGTTGGAAGTGGCTTGTGAAGTAGTTTACTTGATTAGAAAAGACTAATGGTTGAGGAATGAACTTATGTATGTCTTATGTTGACTTGACATGATATGATGCTTATGTTGGAATTATGTTATGATTATGTTATTTTCTCTTATGATTATGTCTTATGTTGACTAACCATTTTTAGATATCTTATGTTGGTATGTTAACTTTCACACTTGGTACATTTTGTACTAACGCATATTGCCTACATTCTAACCAAATGTATGGTTGGAGGCTTGAGTTTGCTTTGGAGGTTAGAGTTTCAAGGATTCTAGAAGAAGTGAAGAATTGGTGAGTCCTCATAGCTTTGAAGACGAACCCTTTATGGTCCTTTATGCCATTTTTTATGTTTTAGACTTTGTATGGGCTGCGTCCCAATGAATTTTATTCAAGGTTTATTAGATGGTTTGAGACAATGATGTTAGAAAGACTTCCATTTTTACGAAATGCTTTTCGAGTTTATGTTTAAAGAATGTTTTAAATTCTTCCATCTTTCTATGATTTTATGTTAGGAGTATGCTAAGGGCTTGTATGCGACCCCTTCGGGGTCAAGTATGCCATGTCACGTCTAGGGGGTGTTCTCGGGGCGTGACAATTGCTTATAGACTCCATGAGATGAGTTGTAGAGCATGGTTTATTTTTAAGTGGAGATCCCCTCCTTGAAATTATGCTTTTTTAGATTGAATTCACATTTAGGCTTCATGAGATTGTGTTGAGCATTACTTTTGAGTTTGGAGATGGTAGTACCTCCTTGAAGTAAAAAATTTAAAATTTCATGCATATTTGGTTGTTAGATGTAGTTCTTACTTCCTTAAGGTGCATTGAGTATGTTTAGTTTGGCGATGAAGATCCTCTTCGATTTTATGCTTTTAGATGCGTTGCATGCATGTTGGGCTACTAGTCTTGAGTGTTTCTGCCTAGAAACATGCTTAGAATCTCATTCGAGGAAGAATGATCCCAAGGGGGAGATAATGTAACACCCTGGATTCGAAACGGGGCAAAGTTGTAGAATTGAGAATTACAGGGGCCAACCAGGGAGGCCATCCACGACCCGTGGGTCAAGCCACGAACCGTAGGTAGGTTCGTGGAAGAGGCCACCAAATTTTGTCATGGCAAGGACCACGACCGGACCTCTGGACTGTAGGTGTGACCACGGTTAGTGGTCAACGAGTCTTGGGTCAAGGAAAAAATCTCTGACAAGAGATGACGGGGTGCAGGACAGGCGTAGTTCCATCCACGATGGTTCACTTCTGGCAGTTATTTTTAGGGGCTTAAGGGTCTTTTCCGATTTTAATTAAATAAATGTTGTGTCATTTTGCCCAAGTCTAAAACACCTATATACGTATTTTTAACCCCCAAAATTCCCCTTTGAAGTCATTCTCTCAAAATCCTAAAAGGATTCCAAAAACTCCTCTCCAATATTCTCTCTCTAGAAGATAGAAGAAGAAGAAAGAGATTGAAGCTAGGTCAAGATCAAGTCAACCAATTTTCAAGCTTTGGTGGATATTGTGACTAAGGTATGTTGGCTTTTCATTCATAGGATCCTTCCTCCCATGGAGTCCCCTACAATTCCACAATTTGAAGAATAATTCCCCAATACTAGTTAGGGTTTCTTCCATTGTTGTGGGTTATGATGAATGTTGATCCAATTGAGTGGATTATGATAGTTTATGATTGAATTAATATAATTTCATGTATTTAGGATGAAATTACATGTAGCCATGCCTATCCCATGATTTTAGGGTTGAATTGATATAGTGGGTTTGATGCCATGTGAGGGAAACTCTATGGGTTAGATGTATCCGTATCGAATTTCTGATTTATGATTCAAATTGCTGTAAATTGAAGCATATATGATGAATATAATGTAAATTTCTTGAGAGTAAAGCATAGATGATGATTATGAGATGTAGTGCTATGAGAGTAAAGCCTAGACTATGCATTGTTGATTGTTAATGCTATGATGTGGAAGAGATACTTCCTACAATGAATTGACAAGCATGATTGAATGAATGTGAAAGGATTACTCACACGAATTATTCTAGGGGTTATAGGATTGATAACTTAAAATGAGTCTACACTATGATGCTTAATGAATGATGAGAATAGAGGCGATTACCCTTGACCTCCATATGTAAGGATATGAGGTGATTCGCCTACTCCTTAGAATTGAATAAGAGGTGAGTCCCCATATTCCTACTATGATAAATGGACATGGAGGCGAGTACCCATGCTCTTTATGAAATAATGTGGAGGGGAGTACCTGCATCATATGATGAGATTATGGAGGCAAGTACCCGTAAAGTAAGTAAGGCAAGAGGAGAATACCCATTAGCCTTAATGAACTAGTCATTGAGGCAAATCCACACGTCTTAAAAATTATGTATGACTATAGTGATTATGTTATGATGATGATTGCTTGGAGTGTTGCTAGATATGCATTCTGATATAATCTTGACTAGAGGCAAATGACCTATGTCTTAGATAATGATAAGTGAGGTTACTTAAGGAAGTGTCCCTCTTTCATTATGTTACTTTATATGTATTGATTGTGCTTATGCCTTACGCCTTATCTTGACTAATTCATATGTTTATATTGTTTATGCTATCCATCATATTTAGTACTTGATCGTACTAACGCAAACTCTTGCCTACATTCTTATCAAATGTAGGATCCGACTCTCCCGATTTACACACTTGTGACTAGGTTCTTAGTAGATCAAGAAGTGAAGTCTTGGTGAGTCCTCATTGTGTTCAAGGATATGATCACCACTCTCTATCATGCTTTTCCTTTATGTTTTGGTCTATTGTATGGGTTGCGTCCCAAGATTTGTATTCTCTTATAATTAGACGATTTGAGACAATGTCATGTTAGACTTCAACTTGCTTTAATAAAAGACGTTGATTGTATAGAAAAGTTTTTGATTCCCATTAAATTCTATTACTTTATGTTATGATATGCTAAGTGGCTTGTATGAGGCTTCTCGGGGTCTTATAGGCCTTGTTACATGTTGAGGGTACCCCTGGGTCGTGATAACAACTACCAACTCATAGAAGTTTATACGAAAGGCAAAGTCCTCATATTCATCAGGGTATATAGGCAGACCCCAATCTTTTCCTCCTGACTCATAATGACTTTAAAATCCTCCCCAATTAGCAAGGGTGAAGTGTTAACATTATTACTAATACAGTCAATATCATTCCACAAATTTAACCTCTCATCAGCGTTACACTTAGAATACACCATAGAAACAACAAAAATTTGATTGTTGTCCAGAAACTTCAGACTAAGAATCCGCATTTGCTCAACGTTTGACAAACCCTCCACTTGAAATTGATCTGAAATGAACACCAAAATTTTTCCATTACAATTATAGTTAGTATACTCCATTCTCGATCTCCTTTTGTACCTTTGGATGCTGTTAATACTTTGAAATGGCTCCATCAATGCTATGATAGAAAACTTATGATGTCTGTGTAACATTTGTATTCTGTAGAATGAATTTGAAGATCAGACTGATCTCACATTCCAAAACAAAGTTTTCATCATCTTTTAGACCCATTCCGTGTCCCCCTCTTTGGATTAGATCTTGTAGGTAATGCTTCCCCTTTACCTTTACCTTTGTGTTTCCTTGACATTGAAGGTGTTAAACCTGCCTCTTTAAACACTCTGTTATCAATTTGTAAATTATCTATTTCATGTTATCTTCCACTACACAATTCTTAATGATGTGAGTACTTTTTTACTGCCAAGAAGCTTGATGAGAAACCATATCATTTAAAATCTGGATAGGTTATGACTTAGGGAAAACTACTATCAATATCTTGTGGTCCTCTTCTCCACCCATCATTAGATGTTGCCCTGTATCAGGGAAGGATGAAAATCTTATTTTGGTTCCATAATCTGTAAAGGAATGTGATAGGATGCAAGCTCCAAGTTACTGTCCACAATTGTCAACTGCTGCTTGTCCATTTTACTTCTATCACCCCTCTCTTTGTCGTTGTTCACATCATTTTCCTCACTTACAGTAGTATTCAACACATCCTCAGAATTATCAACCTCCTTCTCTTTCTTTTCTTCATATAATCAGCTATTTCACCATCTTTCATGTCTTCTTCCTCCAAAGTAACATCATGTTTCTTGGTTTTTCTTTTTGTTAAATTAACCTTTGTAATCATCTCCATTCCTCGTTGCATCTTATTTGATGCCCTTTCCTCTATGGCCTCGTCTTCATTTTGATTCTGTTGACTCAGAACATTAAAAGGATTGCTATTTCTATTGAGCTCCACACTTTCCACTACCTTATCATTCATAATTTATCAAGTTCTCTTTGTAAATTTTCTATTAGTAGGATTCCATTTACATTTTATAGCCCCTCTTTAAAGTTGCTTGTTGTCAATATGTTGTGATACTTTTTGCCTTTCCTCAACATGCTACACCAACTCTGGGTGTAGTACTCTACAATCATCTTTTCCATGCCCTGGTAATCTACAATGCTTGGATTAAGCAGGCAATGAATCATATTGTATCTTTATTTTGACAAATGTATTCTCTTGATTGTCATCATTTTCTAACTGCATTTGCATAAATTCAAGTTTCTCAGTAAGCAAATCCAATTGGACCTTCACCTGAGCACAACTTGGACAAGTCTTATTTATTGTTGCAAGATCTAGATGTAAAGGCTTACCAACAACAGACGCAAGGGAGAACAAAACTTCCTTCACAAAGAAAGTTGGTAGTAAGTCGGGAAAGGAGATCCATGTAGTGGCCTGTGATGTCTCCTCACTAGCCTTGAAGTTGGCATCGTAAATAAAAGGCCTTATTTGATACGCATAAACATCCTTAGAAATTATCTAATAAGATTTTTTAGATAATATTCTAATGATGTCTTCAATACAATCAAATCTCATTAGAACATGTCTACTTCTCAGATAAACTATTTGACATCCCCCAATGAGCCCACATTGTTTTGGGATTATTTATGTTATTTGGTTATTCTTAGGAGCTCCATATAAGAATTTTCCAACCACAACAAATTGCAAATTTTCAATAATATTCATTCTTTGTATTTCTTTCGCCTTCAAATGAATGGCAGGTATACCACCAATGAGATTCGGCTTCTTCATACGAATAGGACCCACTGCGACAATAACTTTCTCTTTGTAATTTGCACTAAGAGCTCTAATAATATCAGCATGCTTGTTCCTAGGTGGGGATGTAGGTGTTTGTGGGTTTAGAGTGTGTTGTGTTTTACATGGAAGGGGTAGAAAATGGGATGATAAGGCATTAGCTAGACTATCCATTAGTGGTGTACGACCTTCTACCGATAACATGCTTGAGAGTAGTAAAACCTAAAATCGCCGCCTGAAATAATGCAACATTCCTAAAACAGTCTTTATAAATTTGTGAGATGATAAATTTTTCCATTGAGGATTAAAGAAGAATTTGAAATTTAAATTGTTTTGTAATTATAGTAATGTGACACTTTTTGTGGAACAACCTTAAAAAAAAGGGGCCACATATAATGGGACAGGGATTATTTCATAATTCCCATTTCCCAACAATTTCCTACTAGTATATTGACCAACAATGCATGAGTATGACTAGCTGACTAGCTACCCAGTTCCCAAGCTACCTTTCTCATTTTGGCATCACGAAAACATCAATCAAATAGCCTACTGAATAGTATTAGAGTGCAAATAAAGAAACTCATGGGCACTAGGGTAACACTATGTAGTGTTCATCAACTTTCAAACACCGATTAAATTGTGGATATTAAGATACATGCATAAACTAGAGATATAGCATAGTGAAAGCAATAAATTGCACCAAATTATACCAAACTAATCCTCAAGTTCCCAACACAACATAAGCAAACATGAATCAATTTAACTGTTGCATCACAAAGAAACATCTTATCAAAAGGATAACTCCTAACTATGTAAAGGGGAAAAAGGTTCACAAGGGATATGCTAGGATTAGGTATGGGAGGAGGAGGGAGTGGTATGTCTTTGAACCATCAATAACATTCCGTTGATGCATTTGTTATGTGCATGTTGCTCCTCATGCATTTGTTCCTTGAGTTTGGAATTTTCTTCCTAAGCATCTTTAAGGTCCCTGTAAAGGGTGGTAATTTAACTCTCAGGAGTGACTAGCGAGCCTAGTCAATCTGTAAGTCCACCAACAGGTTTGTGACTATGCTCTTTCCTTTGAACCTAGTCTAGCATGACTAAAATTGCACTCCTCCTTTGGCTTCCTATCAAACATCTCTTGCTTTTTGAATACTTTTCCAACACCAAGTGGAACCTTGTAAGCCTCATATCTACTCATAAGGGAGACCATGATCACCCCATTCAGGCCTGAGTTATGTGTTTGATCATGATGACCGGTAAGTTAACACGCTATTGAGTATCAAGAGCCTCCATCACCCCTAAGTTGCGATACACAACTTCATGATGCCTCTCAATCCTAGCTACAAAGCACTTGTTTACCAATTCAAATAATACCTTTTGACTAAGCAACACACTACTAAAAAGAGAGTAAAAAACGACGGATAGTGTGGCTGAAAAAACGCGATGAAAATTTCTACAATGTTCGTTGCTTTTGTTATTTTCTATTTTTTAAAACAAAATCGATGGACAGGGACTATTTCTCCAACATTTTTGTTTGTGAATTTTTGTGCAAAACATATATACAAATATTGTTTCTTTTATATATATGTGTGTGTGTGAATATCCACATTGTCCATCGTTTTTGTTAAAAAATGTATAAATTATGTCTATTATAATGACGAACAACGTCGTTTCTTATATTTAAAATATTATTATTTTACAAGTACATAAAATATTTTTAAATCTGTTTTTGTAAAATTATTTTTTAAAAAAACCACGGATATCGTGGCTTTTGTCCATCGTTTTAGGTCAACATGTCCAATCAAGCATTTTAAAAAAACAATGCATAGAAACCATGTTGTAAGTCATTCCTTTAGACATATAGATGGGTCAAAATCCATTTTTTCTTATTTTCCCTTGTATCTTCTTCTCTCCAAACTCTCTCAACCCCTAACCCATCGCTACCCCATCGCTCGCGCCACCGAACATCCCTAACCCCCTATGTCTTTCCTCACTGCAACAATTAGACCCGGTTGTAGCCTCTTCTCTCCATATTATGGTTAGAGCTTTTAATTTTATTAATTTATATTTTTCAATAAGATTAATTCTTAGTTTCTATGTTAGTCTATAATTCGATTAGTATTGACCAATTTATGTTGTGAACATTGCTAGTTTGTAAATTAGATTCTGAATTAGTTTGTGAACTTAATTTATATTTTAGGGTTTTGTTCCATTGTTATGAATTTCAAAATTATGGGAACTTGAATTTTAATTGTAGGAATTGTGATCTTAAACTTTAGAAAACTTGAATTATAGTATTTGTGAACTCAAATTTAGAAAACTTGAATTGTAAATTGTGAACATGAACTTCAAAAAAATTGAAATGTAGGATTTGTGAACTTAAATTTATTATTAGCCAAAACTAATGCCTTGGTATCTTGTCAAGACCCAACCCACCTGATCGTGTGGGAACCTACTTTGAGATCTAGATAAGAACCCTTACCACCCAATCAAAAATGAGAAATGTTGTAATTAATAAAACATGTTCTAACATCCTATTTAAATATGAAAAATACTGTTTTAACTTTATTTAAAAGAAAGTCCTTTGTATAAAAACACTTCCCAAGGAACTAGTCTAAGCATGTACAAGAGCTTCTAAGAGTACAAGTTCTAAAAGAAATAGGATACAAATTTCACCATGAGAAAAGAAGAGTAGAAGCTATCTGAGATCAACGTCTTCATCTACGAATCATTACTGAACCATACAACTAGACTATGCCAAGTGGTATAGTAAGAGTAGTATAAATACAAATAAAATTTACTAGTATGCATTATCGTTTGACCTGAATTCACCTCATAATAACATGGAAACAATAATAAAACCATGAACATATAGATTTAGTTATAACCGCGACCATTAAATCATCACCCTTACTACAAACATAATTACCATACAATCCATACACTCTATCTCAAGTCACCCACTTCCTTTCGTTGCCAACTCTACGATTTTCCCGCTTCCGCCTTCATATTACATCATAACCTAACCCTTATATCACATAGAGGTTCCCCCAAAGAGAAGACCACTACTAACTATGTTAATCAATTTAGTATTCTCCCCCTCAAACCCTCATGCTGACAAGTTTCCTTAGCAACACTCTAGTCATACAAAATACGAACATGCAACACAATTTGATAAAACAATTAATGTACCATTTTAATCAAAATTATGACATAGCTCGGACTATTAGTCCTCCCCCAGACTTAACATTCACAACTAGTCATACCTAACTCATCATAATATTGTAGTGACCTAGTTCAACTAGGATCCCAAATCATCATCTACAACATGCGATCCAAGTCAATACAAGAGCCACCGAGCACTGAAACTCATGAACTCATCCCCAAAAGGACCAAGATGTGATAGACGTAACACCGTAAATAAGCCCGGTCCACTCAAGGAACCCAAATTAAAAAATATATTAGTGTACCAATGTGGTACTCGTTCCAATTTTTAGTGTACGAGTGTGGTACCCATTCCAGTAATAGTATGTACCTACATGGTACTCGATCCAATAGTAGTAGTTAACGGCTGGTACCCAATGTAATAATAGTATAGCCTAGGGTAGTCTTCATCTAATAATAGTATGTACTGGTGTGGTACCTAATCAAATAATAGTATGTACCGGTGGGATACCTAATATACCAATCACCCTTGTAAACACAAGTGAACACATTTATTGCATCCGATTGAAAACATTCAATAATTCTATGTACATTCCTTCCATTTCCCTGACAATAGCTTATGCAGACAATACTAAGGATGTAGTTAACAAGCACATATAACATAAACGAGAAACAAACAACCATCACCTACCAAAACAATTCCTTCTTCAATATTTTCTGGTCATACTCCAATCATCCACAATTACCTGCCCCGGGATAACACCCAACTAACATCATATGTTTAATAATATATAGTCAAATCCATCATTTTCCTAAACCACAACTAACCACACATTCAACCATCTAGACTCCATGCCCAAAGGGCTATGCATGACATCTTCCAAAAATCTACAAGATAATATATACATAAAGAATGGTATAACTACATGGACACAAAGCTCTACTGAAGAATCCTGAATACTTGCTTTTAGATCTGTGGGGAAAATCCTGACGATTGTAGATAAGAAAACCCTGGGTTTCAACCTTCCTAACACTAAAATCTCTTCCCTCCATGGTTTCTAAATTAAGAGTGGCTCAAGAGAATTTTGGAACAACCCTCACCTATTTTCTTCATAAAAATTGGGATGAAAAAAAATATAAAAGCATTATTTTATCTAGGGTTTGATTCCATCAGCGCTGCTATAGCGTAGGGATTCCCGCTATGGTGGGCTGATGTCAGCCCAGATCAATTAAACTTTAATCAAATTTCATCATGTACCTCCATTTTAAAATTGGCAACACGTTTTAAATACTTTTTTGCATTACACATAAGGTGCGTTTGATAAAAATGGTTCAAGTTGTTACAATAGATACCAATTTATCGATCATTTATCCATGAATGACTAGTAGTATTGAAGGAAAGCATGTTGGGCACATAAGATTACTACTGGAGTTTATAATGCAAATAAGAAACTCAATCCCACATGATAACATCATTTTACTAAGTACCCAAGGGTACAGCGAAATGGAAATTCAACTAATGAGGCCATCAACAAAAGAAAAGTTCTCCACACACTTACTAAGTTGTATCTCAGTATAGCGGGTCTACTACCATTATAGTAGCTTTGCTGTAGCGGATGACTAGCCACTAAAGAGGCTGGTCGGGTAACTGAAATGAGATTAAGAGGGAGGGGAATGGGTTATTGTTCCTATTACTCTCTTTCACTCTCTCAAATTCATCTTTTTATATCTTGATCACTCCATTTGGAACGCCAAAACTAAGCTAACAATCATAATCTATACTAAGGCTGAATGTTTCCAATGATAAATTTGAGGCCAAGCTAAAGGATATGTATATGAGATAGCTATGAGATTCGCTGGTCTAAGAGGTTTCTAGGGTAAAGTCTACTAGCCCATTACTTGTCATGCCATAGTTCCCATTAAGACGAACATAACCTAACGCCGTAAAGGTCCAAGAGAACCAACATATAACCTATGCTTACTATGCATTTAACTATGACAATCATTAAGTTATGAAAAATTCACATATGATGCAACGATACAAACAAACATAAATAGACCCAAAACTTATATACAAGACTTGGCCGTTGAGGCCAAAACTTGTTAAGAGATAAGACCTAACTGAACTGTATAAATTAGTCTACAAAGCCTCGAAAAGATAGAAAACCTTTGTTTAGGGTAGGACAAGGCCCTGCCTTACCCTTAACTATCATACACTAACAAAATAGGTGTCAAAAACACGTTAAGGGTCCGAATAAACCTGGATCTTCACCAATAGATGTTGAGTACTCATGCTCCTACTAAAGAGGTCTACTTACTAGAGTACCTGTGCCTGCAGCATGAAATGCAGCGTCCCCTGCGAGGGACGTCAGTATGAAAAAATGTATTGCATATGTAAGACAATATCATATATGAAACAAGGCTCAAATGAAATAATGTATCAATATATAAGTGCATTGATCAAAATAGAAGAACACCATTGTTTACTCTTGTGGGAGCATGCATGTCACATTCTTTTCTTTACTTTTCAGTGTGTTATAATCTTTATAAGGCATATGATACAAATGACCGGCTGATCAATGATATAGGAGGGTGATCCATGCAAGGCCTTTTAACCCCTAGGATGTTGTCTTCATAGTTACACAAATTGGGATCAGCCGATGCTAGGCTTTTGCCCCTGAGATGCCACCCTTCTATCCCAATTAGGATCGATCCATTCTAGGAATTTTCCCCTGGGCTTCCACCCATAAATATACATTGTTTCACTTAGTTTCTATAATTATTGAGATTGTTATTTTGGTGGTCATAATAAGTATTGAGCTTTGGAACCACAGACTAGTAGTAGAAGACACGAGGATAATAACATTAGGGCAGTGGAAATGACATAAGGGGCTATGTAACATCAATGGATTACTTATGAGCTTAAATGTCACACTTTACTTCAATTTAGTAAGAGAAGATTTCACCAAGCTTGCTTTTGAAAATACCATTTCTGCACTAGCACATAGGACGAGGATAATTACATAAATATAGATTAATGAACATATGATGAAGTAATTTTACAGGCTAAGGAGAAGGGAAAATATTGTTATACATATTGGAGATTGTATGTTGTCACTATGTTTCCTTTACTAGGAATAACACTTAGGAAATTCACTTCGTTGTTATTAACCATAAGTATCAGATTTCATGTCAATGAATATGTAATTGAATAGCCTTACATACCTTATTTTTTGACCAATACAACTATCACGATTTAGCCTACCTTTTTGGGTGCTAATCTACAATATAATTCACGATTAAGGTAATGTTAGCAACTAATCACATTAAGGGCCTCAAACAAATGTAGCTAAGCACTTGACGGAAAGTCGGCCCATACAACCCTAACACAAATGGTGAACCACCACACCCTTATTCTATACATAAATAAAACTTCATATATCCTTTGCCCAGATACCTAAGCTGCCTCAACAACAATATACATAAGGGAGCCCATATCAATCCCCAAAAATCATTCAGCATAATAGGAGATTATTTAAATCAAGGATTTATCACCATCCACGAGTTCTTGAAAAATATATACAAAATTCTCCACGCCAAATCTGTATTTAAAGGGAGGCAAAAATGGGCAGTAGCCTTACCTTAGTTTCGAGAAATTTATTCACGAACTTAAAATCTCCTTCAAACTTTTTTCGTGTAAAGGGGAACAATATTCAAGAGCCCTAAGGTGTTTTAGGGCTGCTATTTGAAGCCAAAAAAGACCAAGAGAGAAACTAAAAAAATCTAAAATTTTACAAGTTAAAAATCAAAAGATCCGATCTTTATCCCTTTAAAAGGGAGGTGCATTGGCCAACTTTCTTGGCTAATTTTGGTCCATATATTGATAAGTAGGTGACCCACCTACTTGGTATTTTGTCTTGGCCTTTGAGCACTGCAGCACTTGTTGGGCCTTGCTGCCAATTATTCTTCTATTTTGGTCAATTTGGACCATAATTAATGCAAGTAAGTGATCCACCTACTTAGACTTATCACTTGAGCCTTTTTGGGCTTAAGAATATTGGATGTTGGCTGTCCATTTTTCCCTTATTCTTCTACTTAACATGGGCCAGATTAATGCAAGTAGGTGGTAATGTACTTGGCCCAATTATATGGTCAAAAGAGTCTTAGTAGGTGATGCACTTACTTGGTCTTTTGGGCTGGTCAATAAGTCAAAGTAGGTGATGCACCTACTTTTCACTAATGAGTCTGAGATTTGGACTCATTTAGGGCTTTATTTATATAGATTTCGTATCCTCAAATGTTTATTTTGTGCGAATAACTGATGTTAAATCCTTGATTTTTAGAAATATGGATTGAGGAACAAAGCAAGGACACTAATAGGCAAAAAAGGAACAAAAAAGGCTAAAGAAATGAAGATGGGTGAGCTTGACGATCGCCAAGAGCACTCGGCGTATCGCCGAATGGCTCATCAGATTACCTAAATGGGCCAAGCTCTGAAGAAAAGAACCAAGTCGGTGAAGAAAGGGAGTAGTCGGCCGATTGTTGAGTGATTCTGCAAAGCTAAGATAGATCGCCCAAAGTTACAGACCTGGAGGATGCTGAATACCAAGGCGAAAGGGCGATGGAAGATACGAAAGGGCGGCTCACCGAGTGGTTCGGCGAGCTCGACTTACTTCGCGGAATGACCTTTCATAGCTTGTTTTTGGCGACTATAAATACATTTTTGAACATTTAGTTTAGTATAAAATAATCTTTAGAATATTTTATTATTAAGATTTGAGCATCTGGAGACAATTTTCTCTAGTTTTCCTTAGATTTAAGAGATTGAAGAAATTCACTTTTGAGAGATTGGAAGTGGTTATTTGAAGTCCATCAAATTAGAACATTGTAAGGATGAAATTACTCTTACCTAGTTGATGGATAATCAATTTGCTACCTTTTTTACCTTTTTATGATGTCTACAAAAACCCAAATTATTGGGGTGCGATCAAGTGATTATGGGCTGATTTAGTGTATGGGTATTGCTAATTGTTAGTTTAAATGCTATTTAAAAGTAAGTTTAATCATTAATTGTGGTTTAATATAAAAATTATAGTTTCAAATGCAGTTCTTCCTTTGCGTTCTTGGCTTACTCAAGAGAGAGGTTTTAGGACTAAGGTTTTTGATTGATGGTGTGTGGGTATTGGGTTGAACTGAGTTTAGCTCGAAAGAGTGAATCCTAAACCCAATCCTACACTTTCAGCTTGGGAGAGAGAATATATTAAGGTGTGGACTGCTCTTATTTTGTGTGCTTGTTGATTTTTGAGAGAAATGACTTGATTAGGGGTAGTTGTTCGAGAGAAAATTATCTCCCTTATAGTCTAACCTACTTAGTAATATATACCTAGTTACTAATAGTTCCAATTACCCATATGTCTATACTAGCCTATAATTGAAAACATCCCAAGAACCATTCTCATTGTTGCTATTTCGTATTGTTTGTGACTATTTGTTGTTGTTAATCAACATCAAAACCCCAATTTGACATTCGTTTCACTCCTTGATTTGAATGATGTCTTTATTTGATAATTTTTATTCCTATGACTGAATTAACTGCATTTATACTTTCCAAGTGAATTTGAAAAATGTACCACTCACTGTGAGATTTGACCCTAACTCATTTAGTTGGATTTTATACTGATTTAACATCGTTGAACACCTAGAATTGGATGAGGTGTTCTTGAAACATTTAAAATCAAAATGGCGCCGTGTCGGGGAGTGGTGGTGTTTGAAATTCTTTTAGTGAAGTTGAATTGTATTCTTGTTAGTCATAGTTGAATCTACTTACTTTTAGTTTTGGTTTTTGTGTTACTTGTTTAAACAGAGGAAATAAGTGTCAACTGAAGCAATGGTAACCAAGTGGGCCACCAAGATGACATCAGAAATCTTAATGATGTCAATAAACCGAATGTGAATGATACAAATCTAGTGGGTGGAGTTGGTGCCATTTGTTTAACTCCAACTGAAGGAAACACGGTGTTTCACATCACAAGCACCATGTTGCAGCTCTTACAATTGAAAGGGTTATTTTGTGGGCTGGTTCATAAGGATCCCCATGAGCATATGAGGAACTTTGTTGATGTTTGCGGACTGTTATCTTTTAAGAACATATATCAAGAATCAGTCCGGCTAAGATTGTTCCCATTTTCTCTTATGGGAGAAACGTGTAAGTGGTTGACTGAGTTACCAAGAGATTCTATCACTTCATGGTATGAGCTTATTACTGCATTTCAAGTGCGATTCTTTTCTACTTCGAAGATGATGACTCTTTGGGACAACATCCAAAGCTTCAAGCACTTGGATTGTGAAACAATCCATGAGACTTGGATAAGAATTAAGAAGTTGGTGCTACAATGCCTAACTCATGAATTGCCCAACAATGTTCTGTTGCATTACTTTTACAGAAGCCTTGATTCGGTGAACAAGGGAGTGGCTGATCAACTTTCTCTGGGAGGTTTAATGCTACAACCTTATGTGATAGCAACCCAACTCCTTGATGGCATGAACAAGATTAACTGGGCATGGTACATCCATGAAGATCAGGTCTCTCACCTTACTTACAAATTGTCAAAAAGAGTAGATTGAAAAAGATCAAGAGATAGACCAAAACATGGCAAAGATGATGACCCAGCTGGACATCTTGGCCAAGAACGTCATGGGTGCTAGTATGAAGAGTGTTAATGTTGTCGGTGTTCGTGGTATAAACCTTGAAGAGGCCAAATTCGAAGCATTTTACAATGAGGAAGTGAACCTCCTAGCCAACCAAGGAGGAGGTTATCGAGCAAACTACCTAAGGCCGAGTAAAAACCAAGGTTGGAACAAAGATGAGGGGCCGGAGAGACCGTGATATGGAGTGGTGACTAGTCCACAAATTGGACTCATTTAGGTCTTTATTTTGATAAGAATAGTGTCCTCGAATGCTTATTTTGTTTAAATATCCGATGAAAACTCATAACTTTTAGGTATTTGGAGTTTTAGTGAAAGCATGGACACTTAAGCGCAAAAAGGAACAAAAGGGCTGAAAAGAACGACGAAGTTGAAACCCGAGCATCTCCAAGCACACTTGGCAATTCGCCGAAAGGAGTTACTCTGCCCTTTGTTCCTGTATACGAAGGATAAAAAAGGCAATGAAAGGAGCAGTCGGCGCTCTGTTGAATAGTTCCGCAAAGCAGTACTATACCGCCCAATGGTCTAGAAAGTGAAGGTGCTGAAGGAAAGCACGGAATGGCGATGAGATAAACAAAGAGTGAGTCGCCGAAGTCATTCGGCGACATCGACTAACTTCGCCGAAAGATCCACCAGCGCTATTTTCTGAAGTCTATAAATACTGAACTTATTATTATATTTAAGTGTCGAACTTTTTTTTTAATTTCCAGAATATAATAGTACTTTTTAGATATTTTCTCTCAAGTTTGGAGAGGGTTTTTGGAAACTTTAAGAAAGGAGTTCATCTTTCCCAAATTGGAAGTGGGTCTGCTCTATTCTTCTTTCTTTGCTTAAATTAAGGTTTAATTTTTGATACCCATTTGATTTTACTATCATTTTAGGTGTATTTTGTTATTTCTTGATGTGTGGCTAAAAACCCCTATTCATGCGGTGTGATTTAGGAAATATGAGTTGATATTATTGTTGGGTCTTGCTTGCTGATAGGTTAGATCGATGTAGTTTAATGGTGATTTCACCTACTATTTATGGTTTAATCTAAACGGTTTGAAGTTGCAAATACAAAGTCATTCATGTGTTTTCGGTTTGCTGAGAGGGAGGTCATGAAACTAAGACCACTAGACTGATGGCCTAAGGAGTGGGTCGACATGAGGTTTAGCCGGAGAAGGTGAGCCCAAGTCCCATATCCTAACACTCAACTCGAGAGAGTGGGTGAGGTAAGGCGTAGGCTGGTCTTCATGAGACAAATGGGTGTCCGAGAAGAACACATTTGAAACGTGGTAAGTTGCCCGAGAGGGAACTTATTTCCATTTAAAGCTTAGCCTATTCATTATTATTTTACAAATTTCTTGTCAAAAGCATGTACCCAACTATTTATCTCAACTTGTATTACGGTCACACCTTAAGAGCATTTCCCCATACTTGATTCTCTTGTTACTTTTTGCTGCTTTTACTACTTGTAACAAAACCCCAAAATCGATATTTGACACTTTCGTGTCACCCCCTTTAATTTACTATGTTTTTCTATCGTTAATGTATTTAGCTACGACTAGTTAGAGCTTAATTTTATTTTTCTATCGATTCTCAAAACCACTCCCTTGGGACACGACCCCAACCTTTAATTGGGTTACCATACTATTGACGATCATAGACATTCATATCGTAGGTTAGTTTCGTTGGTCATGCTAAGCATCAAAATGGCGCGGCTTCCGGGGAGTGGTGTTATTTGAGATTTTTTTTTGGGTAATAGAATTTTTGTTCTTCTTAGTTGTAATTTACTAATTTAATTATTAGTTGTGTTTTGAGTATTTGTGTGCCATAACAGGCCATATGAGTACAGACGGGGACAATATCTGTCAAGCAGGCCAATCAGCAGGTGATGCTTTTCATCGAGACGACATCAACGATGCTAATAGTGTTTATCATCCTGCCAGCATGGGCGAGATGGGATAAACTTGCATACCACAAGCTGACGGGAATGTAATGTTTGAAGTCAGCAGCTCAACACTCTAACTCATACATTTGAGAGGCTTATTTGGAGGGTTGGAGCATGAAGATCTGCACGATCATGTAAGAAGCTTTGTGGAAGTGTGCACCCCATTATCATTCAAGAACCTATCTCAACAATCCATACGATTTCTCTTATTCCCATTTTCGTTAACTGGGGTGCCACTAAATGGTTGATTGAGCACCCGAATAACTCCATTAGATCATGGGAGGAGTTGGTTGTGGCATTTCACTAAAGATTCTTTCTTTCATAAAAATGATGAAGCTGTGAGACGATATCCAGAATTTCAAGCAATAGGAGGGTGAACCAATTCACGAGTCATGGACAAGGTTCAAAAGATCTTTGCGTAAGTGTCCAGCTCATTGCCTACCAGGTGAGTTGCTGCTCCAATACTGCTAACGTAGTCTCCTCATGGCTGATCGATCAATCAAGCACCCAGTCGAAATACTCTATGACATATTAGTAAAAGTGGATCGGTTTATCTTTTCGACTGATTTTGTGATTCTAGACTGTGAGATCGATACTTAAATTCCCATTATTTGGGTAGGCCTTGCTTAGCTACAGGGAGAGCACTGGTGGATGTTGAAAGTGGAAAATTGAAGTTCCGTGTGAATGATGATGCGATGACCTTCAATATCTGTAAGTCCATGAAGCAACCAAGTAACATCCATGTAGTGTCCACTGAGGATGTGATAGATAAGGCAGTGGCAAGTGTGAGCCATTTAATGCTCAATAATGAACCAGTTGAATCGGTGGTTGCTAATTGTGATGAATCCAAAGTTCAGGGTTACGAGGACTTGGTAGCTGCTTTATCATGATTAGGAGCATATTCAAGGAATCCAATCAAATTAGATATCGATCTAAAAACACAGAGAAAGCCCCCATTGCTAAACGATCAACAGAAGAAACACCGAATTTGGAGTTAAAAGTCCTACCCTCTCATCTCAAATATGCCTTCTTAGGAACCAATAATACTCTACCGGTAATTATTGCCACCAATCTGCTTGAAAGGGATATGAAATTGCTCATTGAAGTATTGCGGAAGCACATAAAAGCTGTTGGATGGACAATTGCCGATATAGTAGGAATTCCTCCTAGTATCTGCACTCACAAATCCAGCTCGACAAGGAATGCAAGCCTAGTGTTGAACATCAACAAAGATTAAACTTTCTAATGAAAGAGGCAGTAAAAAGGGAAATCATCAAGTGGTTGGATGCAGGGGTGATATACCCAATTGCAGATAGTAAGTGGGTAAGTCCGGTGAAATGTGTACCGAAAGAGGGAGGAATAACCGTGGTCCCGAATACAAAAGGAGAACTTGTGCCAACAAGACTACTAACTGGGTGGAGAGTGGGAATGGACTACCGAAAGCTTAACTCATAGACCGAGAAAGATCATTTTCCAATGTCTTTTATGGATCAGATGCTTGACCGATTATAAGAAAGAGGATGGTACTATTTCTCGAATAGATACTCCGGCTACAATCAGATCTCCATTGCGCAGGAAGATCAAGAGAAAACCACTTTTACTTGCCCTTATGGAACTTTCGCATTCAAAACGATGCCATTCTGGTTATGTAATGCCCCAACAACATTTCAGCGTTGCATGCTATTTATTTTTGCAGATATGGTCGAAGACTCTATGGAGGTGTTCATGGCTGACTTCTCAGTCGTCGGGGATACGTTTGAAGAATGCTTGACTCACATAGGACATGTACTCCAAAGATGCGTCGAAACAAATTTGGTTCTAAATTGGGAGAAATGTCACTTTATGGTAAACGAGGTATTGTTCTTGGGCATAAAGTATCACAAAAGGGCCTAGAGGTTGACTAGGCAAAGATTGAGATCATTGAGAAATTACGCCCACCGATTTCAGTAAAGGGTGTTCGCAGCTTTTTAGGGCACGCACGATTTTATAGAAGGTTCATCAAAAACATCCCAAAGATTGCACTCCTATTATGCAAACTCCTAGAGAAGGAAGTGAAATTCCACTTTAATGATGCTTGTATGGCTACATTGCAGTGTTTGAAAAAGAAACTAATATCCACCCCCCCGATCATCATCAGCCCTAATTGGTCCGAATCTTTTGAGTTAATGTGTGATGCTAGCGGTATGGCACTAGGGGTTGTGCCGGGGTAGAAGCACAACAAACTGTTTCACCCAATCTACTACGCAAGCAAGATTCTAAGTAGTGCCCAACAAAATTATACATTTGAAAAATTCAAGGCGTACTTGCTAGGCACCAAAGTAATTGTACACGCTGATCATGCTGCACTCTGTTATTTGATGGCGACAAAAGATGCAAAACAACGATTGATTATGTGGGTACTACTATTACAACAATTTGATTTCGAGGTGAAAGATCGAAAAGGGTACAAAAATCAAGGAGCTGACCATTTATCAAGGCTGGAAGTAAGGGAGAATGTTGAGCACAAGGTTGACATAGATGACTCTTTCCTAGATGAATGAGTGTTTGCAATATCCCTCAAACATACACCATGGTAAGCAGATTTTGCAAATTACATTGTGTGGGCTGATGCCGGATGAGTTGACCTTTTACCAATAGAAAAGATTCATTTTTGATATTAAAAAGTACTTTCGGTACGAGCCATACTTGTTCTGAGAGTGTGCTAACCATGTCATCAGAAGGTGTGTTCCTGAAGACACTACAAGAAAGTAGAGATACGACGACATTTATTTAGTGATATTTGAAATAAATGTCGGAAAAAAGGAAATTTCTAACATTTATGAAAAATTGTAATAAAAATAACGACATTTGATACTAGTGTCACCAAAACAATGACATTTGATAACAAATGTCATAAAAATGGCGACATTTGAGACAAAATGTCATTAAAATAATGACATTTGATATAAATGTCAAAAATATAATGAGATTTATTTCAAATGTCATATTATTAGTCACAAATTACCAACATTTAAACCTAAAATCTAAATCTTATTAAATCACATCACTCTTTTTATGTCTAGCATGAAAAAAAATTACTGGATGATAAATATTTAATTAGT
>JAJOOP010011207.1:0-16742 GCA_029582705.1 Solanum chacoense | reverse complement strand
TTTATTATATATAATAATATATTTTATCTATTTAATTAGAGTTATATTTATTTAAATATTTCTATAAAATAATTATTAGAAGTTTTCAATATATTGGTATGATATTTATGTATATTTAAATAAGAAATTATTATTAATAAAATTTGATTTTAGAAAGTAGAAAAGAATTACATGTTGCCACAATACATGGCGTTTTAGTGGCAACTACATCGCCACAAATAATCTTTTAGTAGCAACGGCTTACCAGTCGCCACTATAACTAATGTCATTAAAAAGTTCAGTAGCAATTTTAAGGCTCGCCCCTAAAGCTAGCGCCTTTTGTGGCAACCTTTACAAGTCGCTACAAAAGCTCCAACTTTTGTGGCAACTCTAAGTGTCGCCACTAAAAGTCGTCACAATAAATCATATTTCTTGTAGTGAATTTCATTTTGACATTTCAATTCAATCTTATTTCATTTTAATTATCTTCCAACTTCATTTCCAATGTACTATTAAAAACAAAATGCTAACGGGAGAAATTATACATGTGAGGGATCCTTTTTATAGAGTTAATATTTACCATTTTTATTGTTAACATCCCTTCTCCTTTATATATTTTATTTTTCTTCTCTTCAATCTCATTTTACCCTCCATCTACTTAACTTATCCATTTATTTTGTTCATCTACCAGCTCATTTTCTACTTATACTCTCTCTATTCAAAATATAATATTCTTTTAATTTTTATTTATATACATTTTGTCTATATAAAATTTAAAATATCAATTATATTATATATTATAAATGACTAAGTAAAAAGTTGAATATATTTATATTTATAAATTATAAAAGCATAAACTCAATATTTATATTAACTTGTGTAATCAATCGATCTCTATATTATAATTAGTTTGTAATCAATTGAATATATATTTTCTTATATTGCAAAAAGATGATAAATTGATACCATTAATGTAAATGTCAAGTAAATTTTGATGATTTGGAGAAAACAAAATATATAGCATTATTTAATTAGATGTTTTTATTTACCTTTTTAAAGTTTGTCTTACACGCACTGAACATTTATATTGTGTACAACATGAAAAATGGACTTGGGGGGTTAAAATAGAACAAGGTTGAGTTAAAATGTCAAAATAAAATTTTGAGACAAGTTAAAAGAGTTATGTACATGATTGGCCTAAAAATTAAGATGTATTTTTACTAATTACCCTTAATAAATATCTTGAAATAATTGTAGTCCTTTAATACGTACGTAGTTGCTGATTAAAACATCATTTCTTTTAAAACAACAAATATCTTGAAATAATTATAGTTCTTTAATACGTACGTAGTTGTTGATTATCTAAAACATCATTATTGTGAAATAAAATGAAAAAGATATATACCATTTATTCCTTAGTGTCACATCATGCCTTTTTTTAAAAAAAATATACAAGAGTATATTAATTAAAAATAATAGAATAACAAGAATATATTAATTAAAAATAATAGAATACCTAAAAATGCTTTGTAACATAATGAGGAATTCAAAGGCATATTAAAATGGTATTAAATTCATGTACCCTAACGTATCAATAATTGTATTGTGCCAAAGGTATTGTGCGTCTCTTTGTCAAGCATTTTTTTGTGTCCCACGTGAGTGACATCTGACCAGCCATGTTCAATCTCCTTGTTGTTCATTGATGTGATCCTTAAACTAATCTATACTTAATTAACTTTGTTTAAAATTCAACAAGTAAAAATGAATTGATTATATGTCTGGTGAAAGGGTCTTGTAGAATCATGGACACAAAAATGCGAGGCAATGTGTTTTTATTTTCCTCGATAGTGAGTGATATTGTGATAGTTAGATTCGAAATATGTCCCGTGACTCACATAAAAAGTATAAGAGCAAATATGATGGATTAGTATCTCATATGGTTAGTTAACTAATATTTCTTTTCATAGAAAGTCACTTAACTTTCATTTATAACCTCAAAGTCACTCAACTATGAATATTTTTCACAGAATGTCACTCAACTAATAGTTATTTTCACAAAATGTCACTCACCTTTCTTTTATGGGAAAATTGTATAAAATAACAAACTATAAATTCAAATTAAATGCTATAACCACAGTTTCATTTAATTCTAATCCGTAGCAAACACTTGTCATTCGCCTCTCGGCTCTCTCCCCATAAATATCACTCGCCACTCTCCCTCGCCTCTCTCACTTTTATACAAACACAAATGTATAAATTGTGTTTGTGTTTGTATAATGCGAGAGAAAACTGTATATACAAATACATATATTTTCGTCATATACACTTATAATTATACAAATACAGATCTTCTCTTGCCAGTTCTCTTTTGACTTTCTCCCTTTCTCGCTTTATACATAATTTGTGTTTTATAAAGCGGGAGAGAGAGAGAGATTTGATATACAAATGTTTTATTTCAATTCAATTGTATACAAATTCAAATTTCATGCAAGATATACAAACACAATCATTGATACATTTACATAGTAGTTATATATATACAATTGTCTAACCGATATATATATATACAATCGATGTGCTTTTATACAAACGAATGTCTGCCTGCGATTTATATAAATCTAATGCTCCATAGCAAACATAAAATTTGTTATGGAGCGCAATTATACAAACTATAACTATAACATACAAATATGATTTTTGTGTTTGCTAAACCTAAAACTTACTCTTCTTTTATAACCTCAAAATAACTCAACTATGAATATTTTACCTACAAAGTCACTCAACTGTTGATATTTCATTTTGAAAGTCACCAACCAATTTAAATGATTTTCTTATTAAAGTTTGTTAGAATACAATTTATTTTTTAAAAACAATAAGATGCTCATTTTATTAAATTTTATTGAAAGATAATTTTTGTTTTCAACTAATTTCTTAAAAAATAATAAGACTCTCATTTTAATTATTTTATTAAATTTATTGAAACACAATTTTTGTTTTAAACTAATTTCTTAACAAATAGTAAGATACTAATTTGATTATTTTATTTAATTTTTTTGAAAGACAAATTTATTTTAAAAAAATGTTGTGCTGCCTGGCACCATCACTAGTAACAGTTGCATTTTCGTCTTTCGAACTTAAAAGATGCTACTGTGTAAACCTTATTACTATTGTGTTAGATTTACAATAGTAATTATTTCTTAAAAAAATTAGTTTAAAATAAAAATTGTATTTCAATAAAATAATTAAAAATGCGCATCTTCTTATTTATTTTATTTTTAAAAACTAGTCTAAAACAAAAATTGTGTTTCAACAAAATTTAATAAAATAATTATTATTAAATAAAAAATAAAAAAATACAGGCTAATAGTTACATTGATCTGTTTAAATAACAAAAACAAATACATTAAAACGAAAAAATAAAAAAAGAAATTAAAAAGTAATCAGCTTGTAGTTATACCGTGTAATTGCCAGCAATTCATTGCCTCCCCCTTGTGAATTAGAGAGTGTAATTACCCCCTGCAAATTACACTCAATTGCATGTTGACTAGGTAATTACATGGCCACCCAAACATGACAGACAAGTGTAATTACATCTCAATTACACCAAATTCAATCACCATGGTGTCCTTCCAAATAGGCTCCAAATGAAATATCAATAGCTGAGTAACTTTGTGGGTAAAATATTCATAGTTAAGTGACCTTGGGGTTATAAAAGAAAGTTGAGTGACTTTCTATTAAAAGAACTATTAGTTGAGTGACTTTTATGAGAAGAATTCATAGTTGAGTGACTTTGAAATTATATGAAAATTGAGTGACTTTCTGTAAAAAGAAGTATTAGTTGTGTGACCATATGAGATATTAACTCCAAGTATAACCTTAAAATTGAAAGAAAAATGACAAATATATTGAAGAATGGGGATTTAATATTGTAGGAGTAAATATGCCCCTTTTTAAGAGTGCAAGGATAAATATGACTGAATGAAAATGACAAATATGTTGAAAAAGTATAATGAAGGACACAAATATAACATATTTGTAAGAGTATAAGAACAAATATGACCCTTTTTTAATTAAAAATGTAACATCAAACACATAATGTTTCATGCAAGAAATTGACTAGATCAAGACTAGCCTTTCAAGTGAGATCTTGATGGATCTTATAATAGTAATTAATTTGGAATTTTATTATTAATAATGTTCAAATCCAGGTATTTTAGAGATTGTTTATATTGAAGGTGGGATTCTTTAAGTAATGGGGAGATTCTTTTTTTAAAAAAAATTGACCAGTGGCAAGTATATCTGTCCCTATGGATGCATAATTTATTATATCTCAAATATTAAACCTAAAACCAATGTACGGATTGAATTTTACAATTCAACCTATCCAAGGCAAGTCCTCCTAAACATAACAATTCTTTATTCAACACAGTTCAAGCATAAGTCATATGCAGGTCAGCTTATCTAGTCAGAGATTATAGTAAAAATTCTAAACAATCTTTTTCCAAATTAGATTTTATTTCAAATATTTTTAATGGGGAAATTACGCGAATAAGTAAACATATACAAGTTAATTAACTAATTAATATAGCTATAGTTTGAATTAATTACGACTCGCAGCTTAATTTTAGCTGTAATTACGTCGTCTCTCTCCTCTCTTCCTCTCGCTCGTCTCTCTCCTCTTTTATACATATACAAATACAAATAATACATATACAATTATATGACAGATATACAAATACAATTAGTCTCTCTCCACTCTCTGCCCTCTCTTGCTCGCCTCTCTCCTCCCTCTCCCAATATCGCTCGCCAAATACACAAATACATATGTATACCAGTTACATATATACAATTATCTGACAAATATACATGTATAGTTTGCCTCTCTCCACTCTTTGCCCTCTCCCACTCGCCTCTATCCTCCCTCTCCCAATCTCACGCCAGATATACAAATACATATGTATACCAGTTACATATATACAATTATTTGACAAATATACATATACAATTCGCCTCTCTCCATTCTCTGCTCTCTCTCACTCACCTCTCTCCTCCCTCTCCCAATCTCGCTCGCATTTCTCCTCCCTCTAACATATAGCTATGTATCGTAATAAGCAAACTATAGCTATGGAACATAATTAAGCTATTTTTGAGTGACTATATGCGAAAATTCCTCTTTTTTTAAACTATTTTATAGTATACTTTTATTTGCAAATTGTTGAGTGTAGATAAGTCTAGGCGTGGCAATAAGGCTGGTCGGGTCAAATTTGGACGGGTCATAATAGGTCAAGACTAGGGGTGGCAAATTAGTGGATTGAATCAGATTTGGATGGATTGAATATGTATTGATTAAAATGGATTAGATCACAATCTACCCATATAAAATATTGGTAAATATAGATTTGGTCAAATACGATTTGAATAAAATGGTTGTAACCCACTTTAATCTCCTAAAGCTAAAAAAATTATATCAAAGCAAAATTGTGAATACCTCAACCCCTACCATCCCATGCCACCCTACCCTTATATTATTATTTTCTAAAAAAATATAATTTCATACAAAAAAAAGATTTTTTTTTAACCTTCTACCCCGCCCCCACCTCCCCCCCACCCCAAAACAATATTGTCAACCCTACCCCCCCCCCTCCCCAAAAAAAAAATTATAAAACTTTATTTTTTGAGAAAAAAAATTCCCAACCCTAACCCCCACCCCCACCCCAGGACACCTCCCGCCCACACGTTAAAAAAAATTCTAAAAATTTCCAAAAAAAATAAAATAAAAATTGCCCCCAACCCATCCTATCCCCCACCCCCACCCCCACATCCACCCCCAACCCCTCAATTTTTATTTTTTCAAAAACAGTGCAATTAGGGATTTTTATTAAAAGTGGGTGATATATGGGTATATATGGATTCTCATGTTTACTCATTTTGTCCATACATAAATAGGTTGAAGTCCATATTTACCCATTTAAGTAAATATGATTGATCCATTTAATTCAACATGGAAAAAATGGATTCATTTAACTTATTTGGGCTGAAATTGTCACCCCTAGTCAAGAAAATAAGACTCAATTCAATTTAAATTTATTTGGATCAAAACGAGTCAAATAATAGGTAAAAGAATGGGTCAAGCTGACCCAACCTAATTCATTTTTTACTAAGTTTAATTGTTTTATTTGTTCTTTTCAAATATTTTAGTACCTAATAAATTAAAATTATTATTTTTCTTTATTATGCCTCTATAGAACATATAAAAAAATTAAAAATATTTTGATAAGATTTCTCATGAATCAATTTGGGTTACATATCAACCCAATTTTTAATGGATTGAAATTAATTGAGTTGAAATAGTTTGAACTAATAAATAGTCGGGTCAACAACCTACTCAAACTTAAATGAGGTGGGCGATTTGAGTTTAAATTTTTCATCCCTAATCAAGTCTACTCAAGATGATGTTACAGGAACTAGTTTAAAATTATGTCAGTTAAGTTAGTTAATTCCTAAATGATCACCCAAGTTTTAAAAATCGTCTGATAAAATTACTTTTAATTTGTTTCTTTTCTGATCATAAAATCATCTAATTATGATTATTTTCATCAAAAATTACTAAACGCGACAAAAACTCCATTCACTCCTAATTAACATGACACATCACATTAAAATATTATATTTTTTTAAGGGGAATTTTCGCATATAGTCACTCAAAAATAACTTAATTATGCTCCATAGCTATAGTTTGCTAATTACGAATCGTAGCTACATGTTAGAGGGAGGAGAGAGGCGAGCGAGATTGGGAGAGGGAGAAGAGAGGCAAGCAAGAGAGCGCAGAGAGTGGAGATAGACGAATTGCATATGTATATCTGTCAAATAATTGTATATATGTAAGTAGTATACATATGTATTGATATCTGATGAGCGATATTGGGAGAGGGAGGAGAGAGGTGTGCGAGAGAGGGCAGAGAGTGGAAAGAGGCGAACTGTATATGTATATATATATAAGATAATTGTATATATGTAACTAATATACATATGTATTTGTATTTGGCGAGTAGGATTGGGAGAGAGAGGAGAGAGGCGAGCGAGATTGGGAGAGAGGTGAGTGAGAGAAAGCAGAGAGTGGAGAGATGCTAATTGTATTTGTATATCTGTCTTATATATATATATGTGTGTGTGTGTGTGTGTGTGTGTAATTTGTATTTGTATATGTATAAAAGACAAAGACACGAATTACAACAAAAATTAAGCTACGAGCCGTAATTAATTTAAATTGTAGCTATATTAACTAATTAACTAGTATATGTTTGCTTATCCGCATAATTTCCCATTTTTTTTAATAAGAAATCTATTTAATAACTAATATACATCATAACCATTTAACTCAATCCAGCCCATGTCTTAACCCAATTTTATACCTGGTTAAAAAAGGTTCAATGCATCCATCGATAAATATGAATTTTTGGCAACTACTAGCAATTTCAGAGTTTCAAACTTATTTTTTTCTTTCTTTTGCCTCAATAATATATGTGTGCGCTGACGTGCATTTTAACTTGTGGATTTAATATATATATATATGCGCGCGTGTGTGTGCGGGTGCGTGTGTATGTGTGTGTGTGTTAATCAGTTAGATATATCTCAATTTGCGGCAGATAGAATGTATGCGCCCATTAACAGTCAATGGATTAGGTATCTTGACAGAATAACAGTGTAGAAAATAAATAACTTAAAGTAAATCAGACAGAAAAGATTTTACGTGGAAACTCTCTTACTCAAGGAAGGAGAAAACCACAATTTGTTTTCACAAGATTTTCAACTCAACTCTACTTCACTCAAAACTGAGCAAAGATTTAGATTACATACCTAGTAATCTAGGAATTAACCTATTAATTCCCACCCCACCCCCCTTACAGTAACAACTCTGTTACCCAACGAGACTAAGCAACACATTTGTTTCCCACTACACCAACTAACTCTAGCTGATATAGACTTCACGATCTGAACATAGCTAACTCTAGCTAAACTTCGAAATGATAATCAAGAACTTGACACCAATCTAAATCCTTTATAGCTTAGGAATAGATCTTACAAGAACGAGCATTGAAATCTTATAGCTCTCTTGTTGTTCTTCGAGTAATATATGACTTTTGCTTTCAAAATTTTTAATTTGCAAAAACTTCATTGTGTCAATATGGAATGGACATTTTATGGATTGGACACAAACCATTGAAGCAATACCATTGGCTGAGAGTTTGGCACTGCAGAGGACGCACACCAACCACAACAGGTGCTGCAAAGTTGCAGTTGTAGGTTTTTGACAGCTGTCATTTTCATGTATGGAACTCTCAATCTCTTTTGGGATCTGGTCCCTTATTAGATCCCAATATTTATTAAATTATCAAAATTTTAGAGTCAGTTCAAAATAACATCAGCTATATTTTAGTGTCCTTGTTGAATCAATTAATTTAATTAGCAATTTGGATAAGTGATGGAAAATCATGAAAACAAAGGACTTTGGGATATAAGACATTGGTTGGGTTGGATTAAGTGAGAATGATGTATATTAGTTAAATAGATTTATTATTTAAAAAATAAAATTTTAACGTGACATGTCATGTCAATTAGGAGTGAAGGAAACTTTTGTAGTGTTTGATATTTTAAAAAATAAAATAATAGTTGAATAATTTTATCATCCTAAAAGAAACAAAAGTACTTTTAAAAAATAGTTCTCAAGATTTGGATAAACATTCAGAAAATTATCTTAGATGTCAATTGGTTAGTTATTAGAACCTTAGAATAGTAAACTTATATATAAAAACATCACCTACAATATTATTGATCACCAGTTGAGTTGACCACCAAAGGATGTGGTGCAGTGGATGATGCTGCTTTACTTAACTAAAGGTAGAGCAAACATGATAGTTTATTTATACAATCAACAACACATATAGATCACAACGATATTATAATAATCGGTTGAGGCTATTTTTATGGTGAACACCCTAATTCACATGCTCGTAGCCCTAAATATGTTGTGCCAGCTCCCAACTCTACAATGTAGAATGTATCACTAATCAAGTCTAAAATAATAGTAAACGGTGACCTACCTCGAAGTTGAGTTGTTGCCCCAATTTTCATGCAACTTCGCTTCTGTTTGGTGATCTGGTTTTGGTTTGGTGAAGAATTCGAAGGGAGACTCGGTGTAACATCTTACAGAAAAATGACAGTTATACAAATTAGTATATTTTACATATTTTTCGTGTTTCTCACACACTTTAACAAGGTGAAAATAATTTTTTTGTCACGTTATCTTTTGAGGCTATTAGTGATTCTACTTTAAATAGTAGAGGCTTCATAGATATACAATTTTGCGTAGTCTTTTAGTATTCCATTTCAGATGCTTTATTTAAAATTTTATGTTTCATACTCAGTATATAGTTTTGAGATTCATTAAACTGTTTTAAACTATTTTTTTAGTTTTGATGCTTGTGTATGCTTGAGTTAGTCTTCTATTTAGTAGTAAGTTAGGACAAGGGTTCGCTTGGGGATCATCAATGGTTCTCGAGTGCTGATCAGGTCTAGGGTGTAGGCTCTGTGCGTGACATAACCATTCAGATTCAGACCTCCATTAAGTGCAAACAAATGAAACAAATGAGACAAGAGCTCAACAGATTTTGCTAGCGTTTGGCCACAAATTCCCAAATATTATTGGTAAATTATTTTTGGGTGAAGTTTTGGTGAAGTTTCACCACCATGCGTTTGGCCACCAATTTTTTCAAGAATACTTGACTATTTCTAAAAATATAATTTATACCCATAAATTTTAAAAATTATTAAAAATACCCATAAGTTTGTATTATCATTTTATAATGAACATGTTCTGTTAAAAAATAACCTTATAACATAATTGATAGCAATCAACAACAACAAAATAACAATATGTAGGGAAAGAACAATACATTAATCGCATACTGAAACTTGTTACTCATTCATTTGGAATTATAACTCATTAAAAATAAATTATTCTTTTTCTCAATCTTGTCACTCAAATTATAAATCAAACTTTTTTAAGAGAAGGTAGATAAATATTCGTTGGAATTAATGAATAATGAATGTTTTTTAATAAAATATAAAGTATGGGGTAACTTTAAAATTTTTAAAAATTTCCCAATACTAGAACTTGACCGAAATAGTAGTTTTTTCAAGTATTTGGGAACTTGAGCTGTTTGCATAATATATTTGCCAAGTTATACATCCAAACACTACTTTCCAAAAAAATTCAAGTTTTTTCCAAATATATTTGTGACCAAACGGATCCTTTGTTATTTGATGGAGTGAAAATGTTATATTTTGAAGTTTTGGGGCAAAGTGAAATATAAAAGCATATGAAAGATTTCACGGCGGTCTCCTAAAATTCAAATTAGGGTCTGTGTTGAATACCAATCTTTGCTCTCTCAGTGGATTCCAATGTCTGTTATGTACAATGAACTCTTCTCTTCTCTGATTTCCGACATCAAATCCTACAATGGCAAAGACCCTCTTCTCCCTTGGCTCCGGTAAGCACCCTTTCAAACAAAACTCTAATTTCTTTTGAATCCATTTTTCTAACTTCTCATTTTGGTTTGATTTGATTTGATAAGAGGAATTAAGAAGATGAAAGAGTCACTTCCTCCACAGCTGCTCAAGGAGAAACTCCCAAGATTTCTTCAGAAATGTGCACAGACTTTTGAGACCGATCGCCGTTATGCTAATGATATGCGTTATCTTCGAGTCTGGTTACAACTGGTAATTTTCTTTTTGAAATGTAGAGAAATTATTGAGTTTATTGAAGAAAATATATCGGTTATACTTTGCAAATATTAATAATTTAAAGAAATGAACAATTTCATTGATTTGCTTTACATTTTGAGTCATTAACTATACTCAAATTTTCATTTATTTTTTTGTTTATTTAGATGGACTATGTGCATGACCCAAAATCGGTACTTAAAACTATGGAGTCAAATCGTATCGGGATGAAAAAGTCTCTGTATTACCAAGCATATGCTCTTTATTATGAAAAGATTAAAAAGTTTGAGGCTGCGGAGAAGATGTACCAATTGGGTGTGCAGAAGTAAGTAACTAATAGCTAGTTGTGATTTTAAATTTATTGATTTTAAGAGTACCTTTATTTGACATTCTTTTTGCATCCAAATCTTTTTTTTTTTTTTGATTATAGAAATGTGGTGAAAGAGTTGTTGACAAATGCTGTGTACTGATCATTTCACATTCAGTTCAATCGACATTCCAAATTGTTGTCGCATTTCAATGAAAAGGATTATTCATTGATTTGCATTTGTTTAGGGGTAAGTTAAGGGAAGGGGGCAGCCTTGGAGAAATGGTAAAGTTGTCTTTCTGTGACCTGTATGTCATGGGTTCGAGTCGTAGAAGCAGTCATTAATACTTACATTAGGGTAGGCTATCTACATCACACTCCTTCGGGTGCATCCCTTCGCTGGACCATGCTAGCGCAGCTTTGTCAACCGGGCTGCCCCCTTTATTTAGGGGGTATCTCAAGCCATATTGTTCTCTAGGGATATGTTAACCCTTTTAGAAAACCTTGTTCATTTTGTCATACTTCGTGAAGATTAATTGTCCTTTCAAAAGTGCATTGCAGAATTTAATTGTAGGGTGCAAACCAAATGTAACCCTCAGCCAAATTGATTACCCTATTTGCACATACTTTCTTCTTGAGTTATGAATATTTGATACTGTAGAATGTCTGGTAGCAGTTTCTTTCCTATGGCCAATTTTGGGACGTGATCACGCAGTATTAGAACAGGTGCATATCTTTGCACCATTAGTTTTGGTAATTTAAGTTGATTTACTTTACTTGCTTCATAGGAAATTATCTGAACTTCTTGGCAAAGTTACTACATTGTGTATTTTTAAAATATGTTTTCAAATTCAAAAGCAGCATTGTTCCATAGATCTATATATGAGAGAAGTGCCATCTGGTGCCCAATGTCTTTTCTTACTCCTTTTCCCTCCATGATTTAGGGATATTTGTAAGACTTTCCTTCCTATCTGTACAAATTTCCTTTCTATTATTCCTTTTTATTCGCAGGGCCTGTTATCAGTCCTAACAAATTATCTAATCTTTTGATCCTGGTGAATTATAGAATCCTCTTTTTAATCATTATCTGATTGCAACAACTTAACTAGGTGACCGCCCCTTTGCCCTTGCTTAATTACTTGAATAGTGAAACTTGGTTTATGTTGGTTATGTTTTTATCCACTAAACTCATGAATGGCAGTTCTGGAAACAAGTGGTTTCTAACATTTCTTACAGATTTCTGTTTCATTCTTCAATTAACAGGCTTGCAGAGCCACTTGATGAATTACATACGTCATATGAGCAGTTCCTTCATCGGATGGAGCAGCGTAAGAATAAGAGGATACAGGTTGGTTACAATGGCCATATTGTCTACCAAATGTCGTCCTTTTGTTTATATGAGCCATTAACTGATAATAGGGATATGTTCTTCAGCGCCAAGAAGGAAAAAATAAAATATGTTCTCTTGGAGCTAAAAACACTACTTTGAAGAACAATGAGATTAAGGAAAACATTGAGAATTTAAGTGGAAATGAAAACAATCCTGTCATCACTGAGGATCAGTTACCCAATGCACGATCCAAGCATTTAAATATGAAAAATGAAGTTGCCATTTCACAGGGTTCCAGGAGAGAGTCACAAGTGAACGAGACTACTCATGGTGGTCCAGCCCTTCAGAAGGAACTCAGTCGAAAAAAATATGGAGACACTATAGAAACAGATAGATGCCGGAATTTTACTGGTGAAGACACAGTTGTTGTTAAATTTGTAGGTAATGCCATTGTTGGGAAGTCTGATGTCGAAGATGCACGACATCATGGTCTGGTGGAACCTACCATTAATACAAAGGAGGCCATGCATGCAATTAATAGCATGTTTCGAGAGCCATTAGAGCCATCTCTAGCTGGAAAACATTCGCGTAGAAATCAGCCAAAAGTTGATCAGATATCAAACAATGGTTTTGAGGTATTTGTCGACGAAAACACTGATAGTGCTGTTGGATCTTCTCACCAAGCCATGTCAAATGGTGCATCGGTGACACAAAGCACAAGAGTTGAGTCTCAAGAGCCCATGCAGGATCCATTTCACATATATATTGATGATGACGACACCAATGATGTGATGGAGGGAGTACATGAGCTGGATAAATTAGATATGGGTAACCTTAACAATTTGACTGGATGTTCTATTGAAGGTGAAATCGTTAAGGGTTTTGTGTTTCCTAGTCCAACTGATATTACCTCAGAATACTCTAGAGATCCAAATGTTGAAAGGCCTCCTCAAGGAAGACTCCGTAGGGAGGACACAGTTGTATACAAATTTGTTGGCTCCACCATTTCAGAAGAATCAGCTGTTGAAAATGTTTGCCATCATGGCCTTGTAGAACCAACAATTAACTTGAAGGAGGCTATGGATGATATTAATAGCATGTTCGGAAGGCCAATTGAGTTTACAAGGAAAAGAAAACCAAAGAAACAGGGATTAGCACCTAAGATGGAGGGAGATGGTAGTAGGTTCTTGATACTTCCAGATGATGAGCCACACCATCAACCTAGGAGTTCCCTGCCAACTTCGTCGTCAAAAAGGGATAATGACTTGTTTGAAAAAACCGTATGCACAAAGGAGGCTATGGATGAGATAAATAAAATGTTTGCGATGCCATTGGATTTCTGAGAAGCTGGTAAACTCTTATTTTTTCTTTCAAGCTGGTGATTTATTCCTTTATCTTTCAAACTCTTTGTGCAACATTCTTCACAAAGCTGCTGGTAATTTTGTGTCCTGACTAAATTTTGAGACGTGTGAGATGGATCTATCTAATTAGGTCATATTTATGTTGAAGGTTGAAATTTCACTGTACAAAATTATATATATATAGAGAGAGAGAGAGAGGAGAGTCAATTATGAAATGAGCAAAATGTTGCTTGCAATGTGAAGAATGTTGCACAATTGGCTTACAGAGAAAAGGAAAATTTATACGCAATACTCTTATGAAAGCATAAAACCAGTAAAATATAAAAGTACATGATGGAAATCAATTAATATTCTGGCTTAGGAGGGCAGTGAGCTGGTCGGAAAGCGAAGGGACCTGCAGCATAAATTACAGCCTCGTAATTACTTCGCTTCAATGTCTTGTCTAAAAATCGAAGTCGAGCACCAGTGATTCCATAGTTGACATTAGTGAACACATCACAGTTTTCTAGAGGAGAGTCGACCAGTTTTACGCGGCATGAATGTAGAGGATGGTCAAGATAAGAATGCCCCATTTTGAAGCCATCCAGCTCTGCAAATAAGTAGCCAGTTTCATCTGTTTTAAATGCCTTGTAGAAGCTGACTCTTTTCTTGTAATTTTTGCAGATAACACTAACTTTAGCTCCTGCAATGGGTTTAGCTTTTGACAGAGACCATGATCCATAGTTATCACAGCTCTGGCAGTAGACCATGCCTTCAACCACCACTTGGTCAGTCTTCTCTACTGACTTAGTTGGCACTTTGTCATAGGCAGTTATCTGTGGAACGGCTAATGCAAGGAGCAACGAAACAATCAGGACAAGTTGGCTGCTTGCCATCTTCTTGAAAATATATTGTGAGTTTTGGAATGTGATTCTGCTTTGATGTTAAGTTCATTTGAGTTAGATTCCTTTATAAAGTTTTTGGCATGACTGTTGTTTGTAGTGTTGTCAAGAACGTGAATGCTACTAAACCACATTTGTTGTTGAGTGAGTATTGATCCTCAATTGTTTCCAGACGTGATGACCATCTTCACAAGTTTATACTTTGTATAATAGTGTATGCCCACTTAGATTCTTCTACGTGCAAACCACTTTCTTGAAAATTTAGTGAGAAGGGCTAGGAATTAGGATTATCATTATCCTAAGTGTCATACCAATAAAAAGAAACAATCAAATTAATGTACTCTTGCTATCACAAATTGAATATTGATTTCAAAATACTGGTAAAGTTAAATAGAAATAATGCTTAATATTCAATTGTTCAACATGTGAATCCATATGGTTGACCTTTATCTATAATAAAAATATAAAATAGAATGAAATATTTTCTAAATTAAGAAAAATTAAATATGATTTCATGTTACTCTTGCTGTTAGTCCCCTAATCTCAAGAAGTGAAATATGGCATATGCAGGTACTGTTTATCGGTAAACGATACAGTTAAATTTATTATGAGGTCAAAGATGTGCATATTGATTTAACTCGATGATTTAGCAATTAAATTAATTAATAAATGATCTTAATTTATAAGAAAGTGATGAAGCAAAAATAAATCGAATGAAACAGTAGAACTCAATCGTTTGATGTTTCAAGCTAGATCCGAATATGATTTAATTATGACGTTTAAGAGCAAGGACTTAGTAGTAAAATATAGATAACTTAAAGTACAAAGAGTATGAGTGTATTATTTTTGTGTTGTCTAGAATTCAACCCCTTAACAAATAATTGGAGACTACTTTTTACATAGGAAACAAAAGTAATACATAAATCAATAGGAAAACTCACTTGTTCACTAAAATACTATGTCGAATACAACATTCCATCTGAAAATATCATTATCATTAGACGTACCATCTTATAATAGGAAAAGTACACAAAATGGACCCAATTGTGAAACTATTTATCCAAATTGGATCCAATTTAAACTATTTATCCTTAATGGATCCATGACCCAAATTATTTATATGTTTACCCCACTTTCTTCTTTTTCATTTCGTGCATGACATCAGCATTACTAATATAAATTAATCGTCTGTGATACTTTGTCAATATATTAATACCATATTGATATCATATAGGACTAAGCTTAATTCCTTGTGATACTCCGTCGATATATTGATACCTTATTGGTATCATATAAGACCACTAATGTAGACACATCATCGAGAATGTTGTACTACTAGTATGGTATCTGGTGGAGGGTGCATTGATGCCTCATATGTTTTAATTAAAAACTCTCTCCCATCATAGTATACATATACATATACTCTAATGTCATCTAAGAGTAACTGAGTAGTGTTTTCATTGAAGCACTGCTTCTTCAATTCCTCTTTGATGAAATCATAGTAAATAGTAATTAAGCAATCTTTTTCATTGAAACATTGCATGTCCCTCCTTGATGTCATCATCATGTATATATATATATCCTTGATGGTATGTTTCATTGAATCTCTGCCTAGAACATAATCACTGATAGGATCATTCCTGAAATTAATAAATAATTAATGGACACTTTGAAGCAAGTTGATCCTAGAAGACTAACCTCATAGCTCACTTAGATCAATCAGTTCAAGCATCTTCCTCCTTGATATGATCAGAGTATATATAAACTCTGATGGTATCAAACAATAATTGTGCAGTCTTTTCACTGAAGCAATGCATGTCCTTCCTTGTTGTCATTGTAGTATATATATTCTCAAATGGTATGAAGGAGTAACTGAATAGTGTTCTTCACTAAAGCATTGTTACTCCCTCTGTGGTACCATGAGATTATATATATACTTCAATGTATATTCTATGCTGGTGTCATACCTTTTTGTAATGACTCTAAAGGTCATTTTTGGAAATTTTCATAAAATGACCGTTTTACCCCTCCCGATAGTTGCCCCGAGTCCTAATTGTTGTATTTTCGAAGTTGGTTTGAAGGAAAATTGATGAAAAGTTGAG
>JAJOOP010011206.1:0-31798 GCA_029582705.1 Solanum chacoense | reverse complement strand
AACAACATACATATATATAAATCAACCTTTATAATTTGATCATGGAAGTATGAAAACCATAAACATCACATAATAATTCCATTTCATGATAATATGCAAAATAGACCATAATAGGGTGTGTAGTAGTAATTCCATACTTCAAGATTTCATAAATAACCATAAGGACCCATAAACTTGAAGTAAAAATAGAGGATAAATGGTTGGACTTGTGGAAAGGAAGGTTTCCACAATCAAACCCACATACCTCAACTTTGGAGAATCCTTGATGAAAATTGGAATGGAGAATTGAAGCTTGAGATTGAGTCTTGATTCCGGAATTAGAGCTTGAGATGTTTAAATTTGGTTGAAGATCTTGGTGGAATTTTGGAGAGGGCTTAGAGAGTGTTTTGAAGTTAAAAAAAATGACTAACTCGGAATGAGGTTAAACCAAGTGCATTGGAAAGCTAACTCAAAGGGTTTTAATTTAATACGTTGTGGCCCTTCCAGTTCCTTGTGTGGTAAGAGATATGCCCCTTTAAAGTTGACCCTCCAAATTGTATTTTTTGCGATTTTTGAATTTTGATACGATTGCTCTAAAATTTGGGTTAGACCCATTTCCCACTCAATTTGACCCCCTAAATAAGAATATAAAGTCGAATTTCCAAAATCATGCACGGATTTTGAGATATATAGAAATTACAATTATAGGTGTTTTCGTAGCACATTTTCGGGCATTTTTGGGGTCCTTTCACAAGGTTACATTTTCAGTGGAAGACTATGCTAAGTTGTACATCAAGGGAATTGTGAAGTTGCACGGGGTTCCTTTGTTTATCATATCGAATCGGGGTGCTCAATTTACTTCACATTTTTGGAAAGCATTCCAACAAGGGCTTGGTATGAATGTTAAAGTTAGTACCGCTTTCCACCCTCAAATGGATGGTCAAGCCAAATGCACCATAAATACCATACAGGACATGTTGAGGGCGTGTGTGATTGATTTTAAGGGTAATTGGGATGATCATGTTTCCTTGATAGAATGTGCCTACAACAATAGCTACCACTCAAGCATTGCCATAGGTCCATTTGAAGCACTTTATGGTAGGAGGTGTAGATCTCCGGTGGATTGATTTGAAGTAGGTGAGTTTGCTCTCATTGGTCCCAAACTAGTTGATGGTGCCATTTAAAAAGTTCAGCTCATTAGAGAGAGGTTGAAGACGGCCCAAAGTCGGCAAAAGTCCTATGCCAAAAATAGAAGAAGGGATCTTGAATTTAAGGTTGGTTATTGGGTTTACTTAAAAATCTAACCTATGAAAGGTGTGATGAGGTTTGGACTGAAGGGGAAACTTTGTCCTCGGTATGTGGGCCCATACCAAATCATAAAACGTATTGGGAAAGTTGCATATGAAGTGGACTTGCCTAATGAGTTGGCTCTGGTTCACCCGGTGTGTCATATCCTTATGCTCAAGAAGTACATTTGTGATCCGGTGTCCTTCCTTCCTTTAGAGGGTTTAGGAGATGATGAGAACCTTTCTTATGAAGAAGTATCGGTTGAGATTTTGGACTGATAAGTGAAGAGGTTGAGAAATAAGGAAGTAGCTTCCGTTAAGGTTCTATGGAGGAATTACTTAGTTGAGGGTGCTACATGGGAAGCCGAGGCCGATATGAAGTTCCGTTATCCTGATCTTTTTCCTTCCACTCTTATACAAACTTGAGGTAGGTAATTCCTCTTGAGTTTAAGTGTTTTGGGAGTCATGTGTGTTATATGAACTTTCCATGATTTCCTTCTAAATTGTGCTTGTTCTTGTGATAATTCATGTTTAGCATATATTGAGTTTTCATGATGTAAATGTTCCTCATGTTGATTTACATTTTAGTATAATTATTGCATTTTTTACTTCATAAGGAGAATTGATGGACATGATTAATAATGTGTTGATGAATGGCATATTGAGCTCATTCTATGTTGGAGAATGTAGTTCCTCCTATGATCATCTGAAATGATGAGTTTGGCGCATAATGAGTTGTGGATTATGTTCTTACTTTCTTGTATTGCATTGGCCATGTTGTGAAATGGAGTTGAAGTTTCCTCATTTTGAGTAAGTGCATAAGGTGAATAGTGCATTTGTAAGTTTTTGCACAATTTTGATGTTTCATGTATGATGGGCTGCTAGTCTAGAGTATCTTACTTAGACAGTGTATTGGTCATCATACGAGGACAAATATTTCCAAGGGGGAGATAATGTAACACCCCGAAAATGTAATGACCTAAGCTAGAGTCTAACGTGTAGTCTAGTAGCCTAATGAAGTTAAAATGTAAGGTTAGTGTTCTAAAATAACTTCCCTAACTTAGTACTAATGTTTTAGGATCTTCACGTCAAGGCACGACCCCCAAGGACCCTCCAAGGGTCCTTGAGGAGGACCCAAGTGAAGGCCCAAAAAGCTATCAAATAGCACCACCACCTATGAGTGGGCACCCATGGATCGTGGGTTAAGACTTAGTCTCCCCACCCTTGCCTTGATCTTCCCCCTCTCTGATGCAAAACACGAGTATGCAGGACGTGGTGTCACCCCACCTACAGTCCGTAGGTGGGGCAGTCGTAGGTCACACCTGGAGTTCACCATTTTCGGCCATTAGCAGGGTTAGGTTGGTAATTTCCTAATTATTTAATTAGAGTTAGGGGACGGTTTTTATGGTATTATAATATTTATTTAAGGCTTTTAAGACTAATAACTACCCTTTTAACTCTCATAACTTATAAATGCAAAAATCAACCAACTTCCCTCCTAAAAATATTCTCTCTCTAAACTCCATTGAAGTGCAAAAAAGAAGGCCAAGATTAGAGTTGAAGCTCCAAGATTTTCACTCCAATTTCGTTGGAAAACATCAATTAAGGTATGGGAGTGTTGATTCATGTAACACTTTTATCCATGAATCCCTTCAACTCTTGATTTCGAAATTGGTAACTTGTTCAAAAACTAGGGTTTTCATTCTAGTCATGAGTTCTTTCTAAAAATGATTTTATTATGTTAATTGCATTATATTATGGATGATTTGATGTTTAATGGCAATTTTTATTGTAAAATTTCCCCTTGAGCCCATGAACACCCAATAACCCCAATTTCATTAATTGTGATGGGTGTATTGATGCCAGATGATTACTATGAATTGTTTCTATGTGAATCTAGTTATTGAATCTTGCTTTATTCATACATATTGTAGAATCTCTAGGTGTAATTGTAAGACATAATTCATGACCCATGAAGGGGGTAAATTGTGAAGGTTTGTTCAAGATTGATGAAAGTTGTATGTGAACTTATAATTCACTTGAAAGGTAAAGATCTTATCACCATTGTGTAAATTGAGGTATTGTTGAAAGGTAAATTCTCCTCTTACCCTTTAGACATATTCATGTATGACTTGTCTAGGTTGGTGATAACATTGTTGTGTTAATTGAAAGGCTATTTCTCATGAAAACACTACGAATGTAATGTGAAAGTTCTACTCACATGCTAATGACAATTCTAAGATTGAAAGTGCATTCTCACCTTTGATGAATCTGTAAGCAATTTTGATGAATTGTATTGAATGAAGGGTAGAGTATTATTTCACACATGTAAATGTAATTCAAGAATAATTATGTATAATTTGGGAAATAATGCTTTGCACCAAGTGGATATGGAAAATGAGGTAAAGGCCCTTCCGCCAATGCAATAGGTTAGGTCATCTAAGTGAGCTCATGAGATGGAAGCTCCTCCGCCAATGCAATAGGTCGGGTTTCTAGAAGCAATTTCCCTATCCCATAAATATGTGCCAACATAGGACTTTAACTAGTGGATCCACCTAAAGGCTAAACATGTTAGTTCTACCTTAGGTAAGTAGGACACCTTATTTCGCTGTGGGGTTACATGACACCGGATTCCATGTAGCTCACGTGGTTTATGTCGATTATGGCTCTTCTTTTCTATATGATAAGATAATGAATAAGATATGAACTAAACTATGACTTCTTGGTGAGTTTACTTAGTAGGAGTGGGGTTTATGGGATGATTCCTTTATGTTATGATGAGATATGAAAGTATGCATGTATGTTGAATGGATAGTGGTATGAATGACTTTCCTTATGTTCAAGTAATATAAATGACTTGTTACTTATTTATGATTATTGGTTATGATGAGGTCTAAAGATGATATGTATGGCTAAGGTAGCATCAAAGGAGTACTTAGTGTGGTTGGTATTATGGGATGCCAACCATACATTGAACAAGTGTTGTTTAGGGGTTGCTAAGGTGATGAATTTAACATGTTATGGGTATAAATGTGTTCTTGGCTTGTATTTGACATTGAAATGCATGTTGATTTCTAAACTTCATAAATGCATACTTTTAAAAAAAAAGTCCTTTTTATCATATTTCAAGGATTTTATGCATGCTTCAATACTTAGTACTTTATGTGCTAACCCATTCCTCTTCTACATTTGGATAAGTGTAGGTTCTGGCTAGGTGACATACACTATCTTTCTTGAAGAAGACTTGTATTGCTTATCTCCAAGTTATGGTGAGTCCTCAAGTTCGAGGATGGATTATTCATTTCTTAGTTCCTATTGTACTTCTTATATTGAGACTTTTATCGATGTAAAGGGCTAAGTCCCAAACTTTGTATTCCAAGGTTTTAGACGGTAAATGAGACAAAGTCCAGATTCCTATGATTTTCCTTTACTAAAAATGAAGTTGGACTTTGATTGTAAAAGTTTTAAGATTTCCGCATTGTTTCTATGTCTTATGTTATATGATGCTAGAGGCTTGTATGAGACCCCTTCGGGGTCAAGTACGCCATGTTACGTTCAGGGGGTACTCCTGGGTCATGACATTTTCTACTCAATTTCATGAAGTATCTTCAATAAGGTATGGTAGCTATTCATCTATGGGTATCCTTCACCCATAAAGTCCATTGAAAGTCTTCAATTTAAAATCTAGATATCCCAAAAGTTAGGGTTTTAACTCAATCTCATGGATTCCTTTCAAAGACGTTTTTAAAGGTTGAATTATGTTTGTTTATGGATATAGTGATGATTTTATATCATTTTATTTGGAATTACTCAAGAATCCATGAATCCCCCAAGTCAAGTTATGGTTGCTCCTTACACTATGGATGTTGTTGCAAGTTGATCCAATTGAATTAATGTGGGTTGATTATGATGGGATAGCATGATTTTAGTATGATTATACATGTATTCTTGATTAACCTAAGATTCTAGGGTGAGATGGTATAATCTAGTGTATTTCATCAAAGAGGCAAATTGAGGGTTTAAATGTGACCTTCTAAAATTGATGAACTTCTTTATGAATTGTGTTAGATTAGATGACCTAAATATGAATTGCTTATAAGTAAAGCTTGTAGATATGAATGGATTAGGTTAGGGCTTATGTGATGGATCATGATTGAGTAGTATTGAGATTGGGTTTACTTGATGCTACATGACTATAAATGGTTCAGAATGAAGCATGTGGGTAGTTTACCTTGAGAGTTAGTTCTACAGAATGACCATGTGAGGTATTGCTTGATAATAATGCCTATAGTATGAAGATGACTTCTAGGTCTTTAAGGGTAAAAGCTATAATCAATGAACTATGAATGTTGAGGCTTTAGAAGGAAGTTATTATGCATGTTGAAATGTATATGGCATTATTGTGGAAGGGCATTACCAACATGACCTATAATTTACACAAGCTCATGCATGCAAATGAATGAACTAGTTGAATTATTATTACAGCCATGTCTAATATAATGAATGCTAGATGTGTTGATTTGATTTGGTCTATGATTCTTGAATGCAAGATATGAGAATTATGCATGATCGTGATATTATGTACATGCTTTATGAACATTGAGATTGAAGTTTCTATGATGATATTGTTGTTGTTGTGTCATTGAAAGGTCAATCTCATACACACACTTATACATGATTATTCCATGATTTTTCTGATATTATTATGTTGATTGAAATGGAATCATCATAAACACATAATAAGCATAATGTGAAAGTTCTTCTCACATAAATAAAGATTCTAGGTTAAATGTTAGTTCTCACCTAATTGAATCTAACATGAAGACATGAACTGTGAAAATTTATTCGCACGCATGATCTAATGAGCTATCCTAATGAAAAAAGTTACTATTCAACAAATACTCCATCAGAATTATGCTTAGCACCGAGTGGATATTGAATATGAGATCGAAGCTCCCCTATCAGAAAGGGCGGGATTTTTGATAGTATCTCTTGAGATGGAAGATCCTCTGTCAAAAAGGGCGGGTTTCTAAAAGCAATCACATTATCCTAGTATGTTTTAATTCTACCTTATGCAAGTAGGATACCCCTTTTCGGTGTGGGGCATACACTGGATTCCATGCAAGTTCACATGGTCTATGTCGGTTAAAGCTAATTCCCACAAGGTCACGTCTAGGATGAACGATGGCTACACAAGAAGTACTACTTAGTGTGGATAGGGGTATGGGACTTCATTCATGCATTGCACAAGTAGGCTTTGATAGTAGTTATGGTAGGTTCCTCTTTTGTCATGATGACTCATTTAATGAATGTGCTTGTGACTATATGGCAATTTTATTTGATGTGAAGGCTATTTGTAATGTTGTATGCTCACTTGTATTGTTGCTATGCGTTTCTTTCCTTGATGTGGTTGACTAAAAGGGGTTGTTGCCTTGTCTATGAGAAATAGGCTATGAATGAAATTAAAAGATGGTAAACATGAATGAGGATCTAAAGTGACTTGCTTAGTATGGGTGGGATTATTGGATCTTACCTATGCATTGCACAGGCTTGCCTTGAGGAGGCTCATGAAGTGTTTCTTTCATGATATGCTAAAACTAGATTGTATTGACTATGTGTATGTTCATAATTGTATTTATTATGCTCACTAGTTTTGATTGTTATTTATTATGTTATAGCCTATGTCTTCTCATTATATCTCTTATGCTTATGACTAGTTTTTTCATATTATCTTCAAAATGATAGTTTAAGCTAGAAAAAAGCATACGTTCAACTAAAATGTCCCTTTCAGCATGTTTTCAAAGGTTTTTATGCATGCATATCATACTTAGTGCATCTTTGTGCTAACTAATATTTCTTCTACATTTTTCACAAAGTGTACGGTTTGGCTATATCAACTTCCATCCTCGTGGCTAGGATCATAGTAGATCATGAAGAAGTAGTTTGGTAAATCCTCATAGCAATTGACGGCTTGACCATTATATCCTTAAAGTCTTTCATTTTATGTTTAGAGATTTTGTATGGGTTACATCCCAAAAAAATTAGTGAAGAGTGTTATAAGAGATTTCAGACATAGTGTGATAGATCTTGGCTTGTTTTTATAAAAGGCTTCAATTGCATGGATAAAGTTTTAAATTTTTGCACAATTTTCTATTATCTTTTTGTTATGATATGCTATGAGGCTTCTCGGAGTCTTCTACGTCGTGTCACATCTAGGAGGTACTCCTAAGTCGTGACAAACATGGTATAGAGCACAAGATTTTGGGATGATTCTAGGATGTCTCAAACCACCTGTAGTAGAGTCTTGTTCATAAAAGTAAAGCGCACCACATTTATGAATGGGAGGTTATTGGATGTTAGGAAAACATTACGCTTTCATTCGCTAAGTCGTGTGATTGAGTCTGGCTCTATTAAGTCTTTCTCCTAATGTGTGCCTTATGTTTTCAGGATACGACTACTTCAAGGGCTAATGTTGAATGGAATGAGGGTGATAATTTGGAGCAAGAGGCTCCCCTCCAAGCTCCTCCACAAGCTCTAATTGACCCTATAGGAGAGAATGTGACTAATGTGGAGATTGGATCGGCCTTCGTATTGTTGGCTTAAGACATGACGCCTAAAGTGAGCCGAGAGGTGGTAGCTCCGGTAAATCCGATAGTGAGTATGGCTACTTTGAAAGTGAAGGCTTTTGTGAGAATGAACCCTCAGGAGTTTTATGGCTCCAAAGAGGGAGAGCGTCCGCAAGAGCTTATAGAAAAGCTCTCTAAGATGTTGGACTTGGTGGGGCTGACTCCGGTAGAGAAGGCAGAGTTGGCTCTTTTCAACTCAAAGGGGTTGCTCAAGTTTGGTTTAATCAATGGAAAGGGACTAGACTGGTATGAAAAGGTCCCATAGAGAAGATTTGGTGCTCGAGTTCATTAACCTTAGACAAGGTGATATTAGTGTTATGGAATATGCATTGAGGTTCACCCAATTGTCTAAGTATGTTCAAATTCTAGTGTTCGATCCTAGGTCGGGAAAGAGTAAGTTTGTCTTGGGTTTGTTCGATCTAGTGGAAAAAGAATATCTTATTGCCATGCTTGACCATGAAATGGATATTTTTTGCCTTGCGATTTATTGCCTCCAAATTGAGGAAGAGAAACTTGAATAAAGGTTAAGGGAGAGGAAGAGGTTGAGGATTAAAATTCTTCTCTTGGAAGGTTATCCGACAATGTCCTTCTAGGCATCCCCCAGGATTTAGTGAAGAGAGGGTGTCTAGCCCTAAGCCTTGGAGAAAGAGAGATAGTAAATATTTGTTGTCAAAACCTATTTGTGCCAGGTGTGGAAAGAAACATAAGGGTATATGTTTGGCCGGTACTGAGGGTTGCTATGGTTGCTGTGGAAGTGGCCACAAAATGAGAGATAGCCCGGTACTTACCGCTAAGTGAAAAGAGAGGAAGAAAATTAGGTTCGATGCTCTCCAAGCTAGAGGTGAACAAGAGTGTCCTCCAAAATGTTGTTCCCGATATGTGTTTCATGCTTATTTAGATTCCGGTAGTGCTTATATTTTATGACTTGTTAGATTCGACATGATGGTCTTTTATGTTGTCTTCTATATGAATGTGCTTCATTATGGCTTTGTGTATTGAGTGGTAGAACCCGACTTAGTCATGATGAGTTTTAGGGTGTGTTGGAGGATATGATGAATATGGTTTTTGAGTGATGCCTAGAGATGTTGAGTGAGTAGACTTCTTTAAAAGAGGGTAGGAGTGTAATTCACCTTGTTTTAGAATCATCTTGTGTGAATGATTAGTGATAACTTGGGTCAAACTTAGAGTTGGAAGAAATGGTGCATAGAAAAGTTCGTATCGGCTTGCTCCCAAGGGGGAGATAATGTGTTTAGATAGCAAGGTCGTTGAGTGTTATAGATGTTCATGATTCAGATTGGTTTGAAATTCTCACCTTGAGAGCTGTAGTGAGTTGAGATGTTTGTTCTCGGTTAGGTAGGCTCATATGAAATCTTGAGTGGTGTTGGTAAGGTTGCTTGTGAGCTAGAGTGCTTAAATGAAGACCTCTCTAATTTAGAAGTATCGCTAGAGGTCTTAGACTAGCAAGTTAAAGAATATAAGAATGATGAAAGTGTGAAAGAGTGGTCCTTGTGTGAGGGTTCTACTTGGGAGGCCAAGGGCCAATGAGATATCCCGGTATCCTTATCTTTCCTTCTATTCCTCCTTTAGCTTGAGAAGATAAGTTTCCCTTGACTAGTGTCATGATTGTGGAGTCTTTGATGTTGTATGTATTCCATAATTCCCTTGTATTATGCATGTTCCTTTTGAAAGTCATGTTAATGAGGAAATGAGTTTTACATATTTTATGTTCCTCATGTTCTCATGCATTGGTATGAGTTGCCTATGTTGACTTCATGAGATGTGTTGATGAACATGCTTTAGTATGCTTTTGAGAGTAATTGCATATTGGCTCCATGATGTTGTGTTGAGCATTATTTTAGTTGGAAACTTGAGTTCCACCTATAAAAATGAGAAATGTTAAGTTTCGTGCATGTTGGAGATGTAGTTCCTACTTCCTTGTATTGCATTGATTATGTTTTAAGATTGAGTTTATGTTTTCTCCTTTAAATTGTGCATTATTTTGATGTTTCATGCATAATGGCCTGCTATTCTTGAGTCTTTAATTCCGTAAGGTGTCTAGATGTCATTCGAGGATGAGTGTTCCCAAGGGGGAGATATTGTAACACCCAGAAAACTAGTAGGTGAAACTAGAACCTTATGTAAGAGATTTGGAGTTTGATGTGTGGGTTAATGTTGTAAAATGACTTCATGTACTAAGGATGAGGAGTTTAGGGGTTAAGCGTCAAGGTGCGACTCCCCAAGGACCAACCAAGGGTCCTTGAGGAGGACCCTAAAAGTTCACCCCAAAACTGCCTAAAAAGGGCTACCTATGGATGGCAGCTACGACCAGTAGGTGGACCCACACCCCGCGGTTGGGTGTCATGGGTCAAGGGCCATGATGAGGAGCTGTAGGCCATGAACCACGGACCTGCAGTATGCCCCGTGGACCCACCCGTGGTCCGTGGGGCTAGGTCGTAGGTCATGCCTATAGGCTGCCTCAAAGTCGGCCAACACTAGGGGGTTTTAATTAATTTCCCTTTTAGTTATTTTGTTGTGGAGTCATTTTATATAGTTTTATTAGAACTATATAAGGATTTTTAAGCCATTAATCACCCCTATTACACTTCATAATTCCCCAACCCAAAATCATAGCCAACTCTTCTCCAAATATTTCTCTCTCTAAAACTCCGTTGAAGAAGATGAAGAAGTTGAAGTCTAGAATGAAGCATATGGTTAGATTACCTTCAGAGTTAGGTCTACATGATGACCATGTGAGGTATTGCTTTAGAGTAATGCTGGTAGTACGAAAATGACTTCTAAGGCTTTAAGGGTAGAAGCTAAAATCAATGAACTATGAATATTGAGGCTTTAAGAAGGAAGTTATTATGCATGTTAAATTGTATATTGCATTAATGTGGAAGGACTTTACCCACATGACCTATAATATGAGTACATGAGCTTATGCATGCAATGAATGAAATACATGAATTACGATTATAACCATGTCTAATATAATAAATGTTGGATGTGTTGATTTGATGTGGTCTATGATCCCTGAATGCAAGATATGAGAATTATGCATGATTGTGATATTATGTACATGCTTTGTGAACACTTTGAGAGTGAAGTGTCTATGATGATAATGTTTTTGTTGTGTCATTGAAACGTCAATCTCATAGACACACTTATACATGATTATTCCATGATTTTGATGACATTATTGTGTTGATTGAAAGTTCATCCTCATAAACACATAATGAGCATAATGTGACAGTTCTTCTCACATAAATAAGGATTCTAGGTTGAAAGTTAGTTCTCACCTAATTGAATCTAACATGATGACATTGACTGTGAAATTTTATTCTCACGCATGATCTAATGGGCTATCCTAATTAAACAAGTTAGGAATAAAAAAAATACTCCATGGGAATTAATCTTAGCACCGAGTGGATATTGAATATGAGATCGAAGCTCCCCCGTCAGAAAGGTAGGTTTCTTGAAAGTATCACTTGAGATGGAAGCTCCCCCGTTAGAAAGGGCAGGTTTCTAGAAGCAATCTGCTTTTTCCATAACTACGTGCCCCCATAGGCTAGAGCTATTGGATCATGGTAAAAGCTAATACATTTTAGTTCTATCTTAGGGAAGTAGGAAACCTCTTTTTTGTGTGGGGCATACACCGGATTCCATGCAAGTTCACATGGTCTATGTCGGTTAAAGAAAATTCCCACAAGGTCAAGTCTAGGATGAACTATGGCAATTCAAGAAGTACTACGTAGTATGGATGGGGTTATGGGACTTCATTAATGCATTGCACAAGTAGGCTTTGAGAGTAGTTATGGTAGGTTCCTCTTTTGTCATGATGACTCATGTAATGAATGTGCTTGTAACTATATGGCAATTGTATTTAATATGCAGGCTATTATTGCTAATGTTGTATGCTAACTTGTATTTTTGCTATGATATGCTTTCCTTTAGGTGGTCGACTAAAAGGGAATGTTGTGTTGCCTACAAGAAATAGGCTAAGGATTAGATTTAAAGATGGTAAACATGAATAAGGATCTAAAGTGACGTGCTTTGGTGCGATTATTGGATCTTACCTATGTATTGCACAAGCTTGCCTCGAGGTGGCTCATGAAGTATTTCTCTCATGATACACTAAAACTAGATTGTATTGACTATGTGTATGTTCCTAATGGTATTTCTTATACTCACTAGTTGTGATTGTTATCTATCATGTTATAGCCTATATCTTATCATGATATCTCTTATTCTTATGACTAATGTTTTCACATTATCTTAAAAATGGTGATTTAAACTAGCAAAAAGCATACGTTAAACTAAAATGTCCCTTTTAGCATGTTTTCAGAGGTTTTTATGCGTGGCTATCATACTTAGTGCATCTTTGTGCTAACCAATATTTCTTCTACATTTTTCACAAAGTGTAGGGTTTGGTGATGTCAACTTCCATCCTTGTGGCTAGGATCATATGTAGATCAAGAAGAAGAAGTTTGGTAAGTCCTCATAGCTTTCGAGGGGTTGACCATTATGTCCTTTAAGTCTTCCATTTTATGTTTAGAGTTTTTGTATGGGTTGCGTCCCAAAAAAATTATTCAAGATTGTTATAAAAGGTTTGAGACATAGTGTCATAGATCTCCACTTGTTTATATAAAAGACTTTGATTGTATGGATAAAGTTTTAAATTTCCACACAATTTTCTGTTATCTTATGCTATGTTATGCTATGAGGCTTGTATGAGGCTTTTTGGAGTCTTGTACATCGTATCACATATAGGGGGGGTACTCTTGGGTTGTGACAATCAAAGTACATCCTGAACATCCTCATCATTGAGTACATGAGTGCGGCAGGGGTATTAGTAAACCTAAAAGACATCACTAGGAATTCACAGTGGCAATATTGATTCTTAAATGCAGTCTTAGGATGACCGCTGCCCTTATCCTCATATAATGATAAACAGACATCACATCAATTTTTGAGAATAGTGTGGCACCGTAAAGCTGGCCGAGTAGATAAAAATCGTATGACTGGGGTAACAATTCTTCAACATCATCTTATTCAGCTGCCTATAATCAATACACATGCCTATCGAACAGTCCTTCTTCTTCATAAATAGAGTGGGAGCACCCCAAGATGATACACTAGGAATGATGCATCGCTTAACTAAGAGATATTGAAGTTGAACACTGACCTTGAGGTCTGTTGAATCCATCTGATAAGGCGAAATAAAAATAGGTGGAGTACCCAACTCAAGCTCAAAAGATAAATTAATATCACTCTCTTAGGGTAGGAAATATAGGTCGGTAGTAAAGACATCTACAAAATCACAAACAAATAAAAGTGACATAAGTTGAGGGACTGCCATACACACAATAAACACATATGCCACAAGTTGAGGGACTTGCTAGCCAATAGACTCTAATCCCTAATAAAAGAGATAACTCCAACAAGTGTGCTACTATTTGAGCTTTGCCACACTACCTTAGGAATATAATGCATGGATAAGGTAAGAATCATTGAGAAATAATTTAAGACCCTACGATAGGGGGTAACCAGTCAATGCCAAGAATCACATAAAAATCAATCATATAAAGTAAAATAAGGTCAACTTAGTGTCACACCCATGGATAGTAACCAAGGAAGATCAACACAACCATTCCACTACTAAAGACTCGCGTATGGTGGTCAATACATTCAACGACATTGTCATTGGCTAAAAATGTAAATCCATATGAGTGGCATAGTCAAATAATACATAAGGAAAGGTAGAGCAAGAATATAATAAAGTCGAGGTTGGTTGTTTGATATCAGAATTGTACATGTGATCTCAACATTTGTATCCTTAGACTCCACCCTTGTTGGAGCTCCATAGAAGTGGCCCTATCCGCCTATCAATGGCCATCTCACCTGCCACATAACCCGCCTCCTAGTTAACTACTATGAATACCTTGATGACCACTAGGATAGTCCTAACCTTGACCTGGACCTCTGGTTGGAAGTGATATTGGTGGAGCATGTATAGATGGTAGGGTTGCCTTTGGAGCCAGAGCAATCCACCTACGTAGGGTAATGTCTAAATGAATGATCCCACTCCTCAAAATCAAGCCATCCATATGATGATTTAATTTAGGAAGAATGGCAACCATGACTTGAGCACATGAATAGGACCCATGACTCTGATTGGAGCGAACCTTATTCCAACTGTAGGGGTCACCTTCTAAAGTATGCAATGATGTATGAATAGGACAACTTGACTGACCCTGCAGAAACTGTTGTTTGGTCCTAGCATAGGTGTCTCCTGACCTAGGATAGGACCTGTTGTAGCTTCCCTCAAACCTAGCATTCATATAAGTACCTCTATGGGTCTCACAAAAGATTTTCTAAATAGTCTGAGCGTGATAAAAAATATCAAGAAAGGAATGACCCATGGAGACCATAAACTAAGTCTCAAGATGTAGCCGAAGTCTCAACCCACGTAAAAACATCTAACTCTTTCCTCCTCAGTAGGTAAGACCATGGTAGCATGGTGGGAGATCTTGTGAAACCTGGCTTCATACTGTGACCAAGTAAGGGAGCCTTACTTCAACATGGAGAACTGATACCGTAGGCAATCTATGATGCTGTGGGGGATGAACCTAGCTATAAAGACCTCAGCAAACTCAGTCCAAGTTATTGGAGGTGACCTTGCAGGCCTGGTCAAAATAATGGTACGCCACTGCTACGTCGCTAGCCCATCTATGTGATAAGCGGTGAAATAGGCTACTCTCAAAATCATGAAGCTTTACCCAACAGTAGTCAAAAACTCATGTGCATCCTCACCCACAACTCTAAAAAACCTCATAGCTAAAAGCCTCATAAACACTTTGATCATCTTATGATCGTCTAGGTGCATATCTCTGGTCGCAATCGCGGGCTGGGCACCCCTGGTGGTACCTAAACCTCAGGTCGATCTATTGAATGGTGATCACGTAGTCTAATGAAATCATTAGTATTGGATACCAAGGCTATCTTCCTAAAACTTTGATCAACATTGACTGTTCAAGTTGGAAAAGCTCCAAAACATAGAAACTCAAATAAAAACAAAACAAACAACCAAGTGACCTACCTATCACTCCCAGCAAGTCATAAATGACATGAGTTACTATAGGAATACTCTAAATGATGAATATAAGGCATTAACACATAACTGACTTGGCGGGTCATTTTAGGTTAGTATCATGGTTGGCACGATTTCCAAAACTTTTAGAGAGAGTCTATCCGATTAGGAATTTTAACTTTCAAGTTTAGGCCTATGTTTGACTTTAATAAGCATTTTGGGTAAATGATCTTGGATGAGAATTCCGCCAGCATGGTTAGTTCCATAATATTCAGTTTGATGTAAACAACCCTTTATGTAGATCCAGAGGCTTCCGAGCTAATTCCAAGCCTCTATTTGGATTTTTTCTTTGGCTGGAGTTTGAGGGTAGGACCCACTTTTTCCAAGATAACCTCTGACGGGACTTTTTACTACTCTGTTGAGTTTAAATGTCAAACTTTATAGGGTAGCATATCTCATTTACGTGTATGGGGTTCCGAACAAAATTGGATCACATTGTCATATATTTTCCATTTTGCCAAAACCTGCTGATGTGCATCAACTAGAAAAACATGGCCTTTCCATGTGTAGACCTTGGCCTCATCCCTGGAGCTCTTGCAACTGAGTCTCTACATTAAAGAGACCAAGTCACGTTCGCGGGGCTTGCGTTCACACTGCATACTTTTGTGGGGTCCTTGACATATGCGGGGAACAATTTTCTTTTGGCTGCGATCGTGAGGCCCTTTCTACAATCACGAGGTCCTCATTCATGGTACCTCTATATTCATGAATAGTAGATTTTTTATATTTTAAGTATTTCCAGATCTTCGATCAACAACAATTTGCTAATATCAAAGGGTGATAGTTCTCCAAATTTTAGTTTATTTTTACTTTTTCAAAGTCATGTGCGTCCAAATGTTTTGTGGTTACACTAGGCCGTGATTGGAAGTCATTTGTGAACCTCTATTTAAGGTAAATTTGAGTTATAGATTGCTATTTTAGTCTTTTTATTGAGCTTGATTATGGAAATTGTGCATGCTGGTTGTTTTCTTAGTTTTACTCTCTTAACTTTGTACCCTTTTTTAATATAACTGTGGAATATCCTTTAGACCCTTATGATGGAGTCAATTCTAGAAAATCCGGTGGGGGTCCCACAATTCCTATTTAACTTTGAAATTGTTCAATTTCTTTTCTATGTGTTTTTGGTGTCTAAACAGCTGTATTGTTGTTGTGATCCTATTTTCGATAGTGTGGTGGTGTTCATACGTCATTTTGGAAGGAAAGTCTTAGGCTTTTTTATTCGAGAGTGCACACAGTCAGCCTATACATAGGTTGTGGCTTCCTTTCTATTTGGTTGAGCTTGGATGCATGAATGCGTGCTGATTAGAGTGAATTGTGATTTGGTACCCACTTTTTCTTATTTTCTTTTATAAGATACAATTCTTAGGCTTGACTGTATGTATTTTCAGGTGTTGCATCATGCTATTTTGGGATTGTATATTGTTGTTTGTTGTTGTGACTTAAATACTGTTGTTTTATTGGTTTTTTGGCATGTTCGACTTTTACTAGGATTGGACTAGTGTTGCCTTAGACTTGTGATCCTTCTGGCACATTAGCCTTTTTTTTCCTTTGATGTCAGTTCAGACACACTCTATCCTTGTATAATGGAGTACTGATAGTATGAGCCATAATTAGGTTTTTTTTCCGCTTTATTTACCTTTTGTTTTCTTTCCCAAATTATGTGGCTTAGATGTGTTAATAAAGGTTTTGTGTTTTTGTGGAAACTTCGGACTTGACTTCTTATGAGTGGATGTCGTTGCATGAATGCTTTGTATTGATTGTTGAGATCCTTTTAAGATTTGATATGCCACACATCGAGGCTACCCCTTGACGTAACACAAGATCTAGGATCACGAATGACCCCAAGCTAACATTGTGTCTGGCATATCCTAAGCATACTATAAAATTACTGAATATGACATGTACTATGTGGAAGCTAAAACAATGGATAACTGAAAATGGGGAAAAACCCAAATATTCTGATTATATAGAACATACTAAGAGTTTAGGGATAACTGAAACAACCACTTAACAACTCAAGTTGACTCTATTGTTATGTCTGAAAAACCTTTAACTGAGTTGAGTTGCCGACATGCCCAAACTAAGTATAACAAAAATTAAAAGTTATAGTAAACACTAAAATGAAAGTATGTTTATTATCCTCAAAATATGAGAAGCCACCACTTAAGTGGTTAAATGCGAACCGAGAATTGAACTTAGCGTAATATGGTTGTTGAGTACCTTAACCTACATCATAAAAGGATGTAGCACTGAGTATGTGTCAGTACTTAGAATGTACTGAGCATGCATGATATAGATACTAAGCTGAACAAAGCATAACTGAGCAATGACATAGTCTGAACAAGAATATAAGTACTGACACATAACTGAAAAGCAAGCTGAATGCAATGACATAGCACTAATCATAAGGATAAAATGGTGATATAAATGTTGAAAACCTGGTCAAATGAACTAAGATTCTGACTATGGGAGCTATTGTTAGCCAACATAAAATGCGTGAGTTAAATGTGGAGTCCAATGTTTACGGCCCATCGTGAGGACCCAATATACCTTACTAGGGGTATAATGGCATGATTAGCGTGATCACTAAATCTGATGCCAAACACAGTGGACTTATAATCCTACACGGGCACGCAATTTTGAGACTATGAGGGTACTTTGAACCTTATTCAAACTTGGTGCTAAGTCTACTCCCAACTGAATATATATATGACTAAAATGTAACTAAAATACTGATATGCTAAATGAGAATGAAACATTTATATACTGAGAATGTGACATTTAAAATCTGAAGAATGATTTTCTGTTTAACTATCCTAGCAAGTGTAATTCATGAACTAAGAGAATTTACACAAACTAGGGTATGCAAGTTTCCAAAAAAAAACGTGATATTTGGTATGTGGATTCTATAGCAACAGAAATCATAATAATTCTCCAAGATTTTACAAACCCTAGGTCTAAACAATCTATGTAGAATAAAGGATCCAAGTGAATTCTAGGGACCTAGTGGATGAAAGGAACGCACTAGTGAAATCCCACATACCAGGTGACAAAAACTACTGAAAAATTCTTTAAATTTCAAGGTTGAACTTGAAGAAAACCTCCTGCTTGTTCCTGGGAACCTGGCGCCACTTTTGTATCTTTTAGCTCTAAGTTTTGGTGAAGATGGTTATGAGTAATGTCTGACTAGAATATTAAGCTTAAACTGAGTAAAATGACATAGTTTAAGCATTAAACGACACAGTTTAAGTGCCCAATGCATATGGGAATAGACTAAAATGACCTTGACTTAAAGCTGGCGAGAGACCATCAACGAGGCCATTGATGGACCGTCGATGGGAGCACGATCCGTCAAGTGGGTCGTGGTTCATGGCCAATGCTATTGTTTCTTGGTACCTCCATCTAAGGTACACTTCATGGACTGTGTGAAGGACCATGGGTCGTGAAGTCCAGTGTGGTTCTCCACATAGGGCTTGTGACTGTTGGGTCAAGATGACAGACCCATACTTTGTCCGTCATTTGGACCACGGCCCGTGAAAGGCCCTGTGGTCCACTATGCTGGCTGAGTGTAAAGCACGAGTAGGTCGACGAACCGTGGTTCCTTTCATGGTTCGTGAACCCTTTGTGCTTCACCTAATTTACCTATTGTTCAATCTGTAAGGTTTTTGAGGTGTTACCATATCTCCCCCTTGGGATCATTCATCTTTGAATGGAGGCAAAACAAGCTAGTTAAGGGAAAGGGCTGAAATCCTTACTAGCTGACTTCTAAAATTGATATCTAACTTAATTAAGTTCCTTGAATATGAAAATATGCTGAAATGCAAGAATAACTGATATAACAAGATACTAAGACTAAATCACACAAGATTAAACTGAGAGACTGGAGAGGAACTATTACCTCAAGCTGAAAAAAATTGGAATAAAAGAGATGAGGATACTTGGCAATCATCGCTGCTTCGGCTTCTGAAATAGGTCCCTCTACGGACTTACTCCTCCACAAAATATTTACTAAAGCGACTTCCTTAATTCTCAATCTCCAAACCTGATGGTCAAGAATTTAAACTGGCAATTCTTCATAAGTGAGACTATCATTCACAGACACACTATCTAATGGTACTATTAATGCAAGATCACCCACACACTTTTCATTAAGGAAATGCTAAAGACTATATGAACCGCTGCTAGTTATGCTGGCAACTCTAACTAATAAGCTACATTACCAACCTTTTTCAGGATTCTTTAAGGACCTACATATCTTGGACTAAGCTTCCCTTTCTGGCCCAATCTCATCACCCCCTTCATAGGTGACACATTCAGGAGAACCCATTCATCAATTTCAAATTCTAGGTCCCTTCTTCTTACTTATTCATACGACTACTGACTACTCTAGGCTGTCTTTAGTCTATCTCTTATGAGTTGAACTTTCTCCATAGTCTCATGAACTGAATCTGGCCCATTCAAGGTTGCTTCACCTATTTCAAAACAACCAATCAGGGACCTACATCTACGCTCATATAGTGCCTCATACAGGGTCATATGAATAATGGAATAAAATCTATTATTATAGGCGAACTCAATAAGAGGTAGGTGATCATCCCAACAACCCTCAAAATCGATCACGCAAGCTCTCAAAATGTCCTCTAAGGTATGAATTGTATGCTTTATCTGACCATCCATCTGTGGATGAAATGCCGTACTGAGATTTCCATAAATGAGATGTAAACTGACGACCTCTATCTGAGATGATAGACAAGGGAACTCCATGCAACCTGACTATCTCACTGATGTAGAGTTTGACGTAGTTCTCCGTTGACAGTCTTGACAGCCAAGAAGTGAGCGGACTTAGTAACTTTTTCCACTATCACCCAAATGGAGTCATTCTGTCTTCAAGACGAGGTAAGCCCGTAATGAAGTCCATGTTTATCACTTCCCATTTCCATGTAGGAATTTCAATCTCTTGAGTCATACCTCCTGGTTTTTGATGTTCTACCTTAATCTATTTGACATCTAGGACACTTAGCCACAAAGTCTGCTATGTCCATCATCATGTCGTTTCACCAAAAGACTTCCCATAGATCACGGTACATCTTATTGGCACCTGGATGAATGGAATACCTGGAATTATGAGCTTTGTTAAGGATCTGCTGCTTCAAATCACCCACATTAGGAACACATAAGCAACCCTGGTAACGAAGCACACCATCGCTCCCTTTGGAGAAGAGCTTAACTTTCTACTAATGAACTGCACCTTTCAACTGAAATAAAATAGGATCAGTATCTTGTTTTTCCTTAAAAACAAAGATTATGACCCATTATGAACTATCACACAACCATATTATGTGTCAGTAAGGCAACCTTCTAAGCGAGAGAGCCGGTGAACAGCTTTGGCTAGCTCTTTCCTTTCTTCCTCAACATATGCTACACTGCCCAAAAACAATCTTCTAAAATCATCAACCACTACATTGGCCTTACTAGGATGGACACGTATTAGAGGCTTTTATAATCTGTGAGCTAATCAACATGAACACCATACAAGTAATGTCTCCAAATCATTAGGGAAAATACTATGGCTGCAAGCTCGAGGTCATGAGTTGGGGAGTCCTTCTCAAAGACCTTAAGTTGTCTAGAAGCATAAGCTATGACATTATGTCGCTGCATCAACACAAAATCTAGGCCGGCCCTGGATGCATCACAATAAATTACCGAACCGTCTAAACCATTTAGTAGAGTCAAGACAGGAGTTGCAGTCAACCTACTCTTCAGTTCTGAGAAAGTTTACTCACACTTATCTAACCAGTGGAATTTTATATTTTTATGAGTAAACTTGGTCAATGGGGAAACTATGGATGAAAATCCTTCAACAAATCATCAGTAATAACCGGCGAAACCCAAGAAATTTCAGATATCTATTGGAGTGGTGAGTCTGGACCAGTGTTGTACTGCCTCAATTTTCACCGAATTCACTTGAATCCCTTTGTAGATACCACATGACCAAGGAAAGTGACAAATTGTAACTAGACTTCACATTTGTTGAACATAGCAAACAAGTAGGGATCTTTGAAAGTTTGTAGAACAACTCTCAGATGAGTCACATTATCTTTCTCACTCCGAGAATAAATGAGGATATCTTCAATAAAGACGATAACAAGCAAGTAAGAATATTGTTTGAACACCCAGTTCATTAAATCCATAAAAGTTGTAGCAGCATTTGTTCATCCAAAAGAAATAACTACAAATTCATAGTTACCATACCAAGTCCTGAAGATTTTCTTCCGGATTTCACATCTCTGACTCTGAGCTGATGATAGCCAGATCAAAGGTCTATCTTAAAAAAGCAACTAGCACCTTGAAGGTGGTCGAACAAGTCATCAATCCTGGGGATGATATACTTATTCTTGATTGTGACTATGGTCAACTACCGATAGTCAATGCACATACCAAGAGCACCGTCTTTCTTTATATGAACAACACTGGAGCACTCCATGAAGAGATACTAGGTCTAATGAAGCCCTTATCCAAAAGCTACTAGGTTTGATTAAACGGTACTTGTTAGATAGGAAGCATATGAGAATGAAGATTGAATGTCACTAGCCGAATATGAATGTAGAGCTTCTAGTTAGAAAGAGATGGGATATGTTAAATTCCCTAAACATAGGAGTAGGGGTGATATTATGATGCTATAGAGGAGTGAGATAAGTGGTTATGAAAGAGTGATGGCTAAGTGTATGAGGCAACAAAATGGTATCCAACTCTTCAACCCTAACGAGTTATAATGGCACACCTGGGAACAACTTTGTGAACCTTTGTTAGACAGAGAAGTCAATTTAGTATTGATTCAAGTCTTGATATTTGGTCTTGATAACAACAACAAAAAAGAGGTGAATATAAAGTTTACCTAGATAGAAGATACAAGGGCCTAGTTCATCCACATCATTAGTACAAAAGAGAAGTAAAGCATTATAGACATGTATAGACTTCCATCAAATTGAATAGACCTACTACATGATTCATTTAATATATGCCTGCAGTAATTCGTCAGTCAAAGTCCAGTTAAGGGAGAGGATAAATCAATCATATGCTAGTTGTTCTTATTTGCGATCTTGCATGGAAAAAGAGTATGATCACCCTCACTTATTATAGAAAAAAGAGGAAATCGATTAGTTTGGACACACCTATCTAGTTAAGCCCATAACGGCTAAATGTAAGACGTTATGAATCAGGATATAACTTTATAGGTACCTGACATTTGCATGTTTTTAGAGTTCATATTTATGGTGCGTTTAATCTTCACAATTTATTATCTATTATGACCTTCAAAAGGCATCAGGCATTTAGTGTGAAGTAACACAAACTAGTAATGAAGGTAAAGTTTACCTCGGCCTCCTACTCCAAAAGATGAACTATTGAGGATTTTTTTGTCTATCTTAACTAGAGTATCTATATTGACCTAGAATGATGGTTTGTTATATAATTATACATGTTGCATGTTCTTTAACTTATCTTTTTGTATTTAATTTCTTCTTTGTGGATTACTTTCTCATAGGTTACCTAATGTCATAGAAAGCTTGCATGTAAGTGTTATCTGCTTCGGAGCACCCTTGTTTATTGCTATACGTTTTCGTAGGACCTTTTGCCTATATGTTATTTACTGCACTGGTTACTTTCCTCATGTTACTTGTCCATATTGTGTGGCTTCTACAGGCTAATTGATCATATGACCATTTCTATATATTTTACATGCATCATAGCCTACTTGCTTAAACATTACATGCCTTATAGCTTTTCTGGCCATGTGTCATGTGCTCACTTACTCATATTTCATGTGTACTCATTGACATAATAGTCCAGCTATCCATGTGATATTGCTCGTGATTTGTGTTTCGTTGTTCATTTTCTTTTATGTCTACATGTCTTATAGTCTACTTGCTTACATAATATGTATTTCGTAGCTTTAGTACTCATGCATCATGTGCTCATCTAGTCCATTTCCTACATGACTTAAAGCTCATTCGCTCACAAGCTGCCCTATGAACAATATGCGCACGTACACCATATATTTCTGTAGCTTAATGCCCATATACTATGCACTGCCTTTTGTGCTAATCTGCCTATATATCATACCCAATGTGACTTATTTATCTGTATACTATGTCCCTCTCTATTTATTGACTTGAGTTTGGAACATTTTTGGAAATCATTTCCTTGAGTCATTATGTAGTGAATATTTTGACCACAAAAGTTTAGGGATATATGTAAATTTTATCACAATCATAGATAAATAACTTTGCATAATGCCTTCTCAGAAGGTGTGGCGTAAAAATTTAGAGTTTATACTATGCATTCCTATAAGACTCACCTCTGAAAGGCGTCATAAGATAAAAGAGAATGCAAAGTAGAACCCCGATAGATTAGGCCTATGATTTTATGTGTCCATTACATATACAAAAAATTGGGAGATACTATAGTTATTCCTTATTCTTAAGGCCCGGGAGCTAAACTCAAAAGGTGTAACCTCCATTGAAGTATTGTGGATGGAATAGAATATAACATAAGGTACTTGGAAATACAAGATTGTAGATATCCTAAATACCCCTCCTCATTCTAAAAATCAACATAAGGATCTGACATAATGTGGTCCCCTTATATGATTCATAAATCCTACTAGCATTTTTTTCATTTGATATGTCATTTGCATGATTTTTGTTTAGGTATATTAAAGTCCTTATTTGTATGAGTTCTACTTGTGTATCTTCAGTGAATTACATGGTCAGGTAAGTCTATGAATTTTGGATAGTCCAATTTACAATGGGAACTCTCGCAAATATCTATATGAAATTCCAAGATCAACCGAACTATTAGGTTCACCTATCATTTGAGGACGATTGATTATAAGGGAAGGAGGATGTAACAGACCGTATTCTACGTGTACTAGTTCTATTTATATGAGCTTATAAATTTCCTTGTGGTATAGTTATGGACTAGGTTTATTCAACTAGTGACAATAGAATAGGTTTAAAGGGAATTGTTCGTAGATTTTAATGTGACCCAATTTTGAAATCGATGGAAGTATTTAAACTTGAGATCATAAGGTGGTATTTGACGCTAAAGTTTAAAGTGACATAGTGTATATAAGTTTTAAGTTAAGTTAAAGGTAGTAAAGTCTAGAAAAGGAATAAAATATTGAGGTACTTGCTTGACCACACTTAAGCTAGTAGGTGACAAGTAGATGCATCACCTACTTTGACTTATTGACCAGCCCAAAGGACCAAGTAGGTGCCTCACCTACTTTGACTTATTGACCAGCCAAAGGACCAAGTAGGTGCATCACATACTAAGACTCTTTTGACCATGTTATTGGGCCAAGTACACTACCACCTATTTGCATTAATTAGGCCCAAGTTGAGTAGAAGAATAAGGGGCCCAAGTGAAAACTCCTAGTAGGTGGATGGCCCAAAATGAGTGAGAAAGTTGGCCAAAGCAGGTCCCTTTATATTGATATCAGGTTTTTGCAACCATTTTTACTTTGACAAAAAAATCTGATTTCTAGAGCTTTCTCTCTTCTCTCTTTCTTATCTTCATACAACTGCTATTAAATATCATTAGGGTTCTTGAATATTAGGGAGTTCAAGCTATTGGAAGGTATACGTTAAGAAAAGTTGAAGAGGGCAACCTTTACCTTGAAGAATCCAAGTCATAGCAAGTGGTAGTTCTGTTCAGCAAGGTAAGCTACTATAATTTTCTTCCTCTTATGCTTGAGTTAATTCAGACATTTGGTACGTGTTAGTGAATTGGAAATTGTTCTTTTTACATTATGTAACATTGCGGAGGATGTTCTGGTGATTAGTGTATGTTTGGACAGCCATGGAGGGGAGTCCTCTTTTAAATTCAGTTATGAGATTGTTTGAGCGCTTTAAAAGTATTGTTAGCTCTTCAAGTGCTAGTGATCAGAAACCATGATTCGTATTGCTTCTACTACATTTTTATCTTTAACAATTTTTTATGTATGTTATGATAAGGGATGTGACTGGATGTGCAGGGAAGTTATGGAGACATTAAAGGACCTAAATATTGCAGGGAGTATTGGGAGGACTTGATACGAAGTTGTACAGTATATAGACACGATTAAAGGGAAAGGAAAGGAAAGAAAACTTTGGCTAGATAAATTGCATGCTTACAGGTTGGTTACTATTTTAGTGAGATCAAGTAGCACAAATTGATTGATTAGACACTAATACTAGTCTTACAACTTATTTTATTGTAGATTAGTAATCTGAAGAGGAGCTTAAGTCATACTTTTGGAATTGTATAGCAACGTATGTAAAGAGTTTTATGTCATTTGAATCCAAAGTTACATTTGTACCATTTGTATCATATTGTTTCAATTGAGAAAGATATAGTATATGCTAAAAATTGATTGGTTACCTAGTTACCTATATGAGTTGTAGCATTTCCAGGAATATCTTCTTAGGAGGATGTAACCAACTCTTGAGTTCTATATTTTATCTACACTTATAGGATCTATTTCTACAGAGGACAGTTCTTCTTAATACATAGAATTTTCAGCGTTACACATGGTCTAAAAATTGATGTTGTTGTAGAAGTTTCTTTTAGTTGGAAGAAGGTAGTGGGACAATTTGATAGGTGGATGTATCAAGTGCAATAGTGTTACTAGAGATACCCCTAATTAGCTGACAAGTCCCAAATTCTCGTCATATATCATCCCGAGTATGATAATATTTGGATTTTATATTGTATGTGCCAACAACCCCGAATAAGTACTAATAACATTTGTATTCTTTTCATGGTTATAAAAATTAGGGATGAGTGTGCAAATTGCTGCAAATGATATATGTATGATGGTTCCTATTATGATCTATGTGTGGACTATAGAGAATTACTATGTGAATAAAGGGTAACGTTATCAAATAGAAAATTGATTGGTTTAGAAGGGTGGCAGCTCAAGGGCAAAAGCCTAGATTGGGTTGATCCCAATTGGTATAGAAGGGTGGAAGCTTAGGGGCGAAAGCCTAGCATGGGCTGATCCCAATTGGTATAGAAGGGTGGCAGCTCAGGGGTGAAAGCCTAGCATCGGCCGATCCTGATTTGAATAATTATAAGGACAACATCCCGGGATAAAAATGCCTAGCATGGGTCATCCTCTTCAACCATTGATCTGTTGGTCATTTGCATCACATGCCCTACAAAGATTATAAAGTACAGAAAAAGAATGTAACATACATAACTCAACAAGTATAAGCAAAGGTGGTCTCAAATCCTTATTTATTTGCATTTGGTTTCATTTTAACTCTCATTTCACATATGATTGTATTATGCCTAACATATTCGGTACATTCTTTTGTATTGACGTCCTTTATTAGGGTCATTGCATTTCATGCTACAGGAAAATGCACTCAGCTAGTAGATCTCCCTAATAGAAGCACATGATACTCAGCGGTTGTTAGGGAGCTCCAAGTTGATTCGGGGCTTTGCTGAGTCTTTACTATGCATATTTTCATAGTGGTACAGTCATGGATTCTAGCAGAGGCTTTGTAGACATTGTAAAGCTATCATCTGTATTCATAGTTTTACTTGTCACATGTATTGGTTCATACGGTACTTGTCCGCCTCACCTTGGGTTGGGGTATCACAGTCTTTCAACTGCTCTTTCAATTCCTTATGCTCGGCTGGAACCAATCTGTTAAGAGGAATTGAAATAGGCTGAGTATCTGGAATGAGATCAATTCCAAAGTAGATTTCCCTTTCTGGAGGAACTCCAAGACGATCGTTTGTGAACAATTCTAGTAACTCATTTATTACATGCATAATCTCATGACATTCTTCTATAATCAATAAACCACATCTCAAGATCATAGTTGAGTAATTTTGGGGGTTTCATGGGTACTTTGGGGAAATCAACATAAAAATTATAGGAAATCATCAATTTATACATATTATATCATGAATCAATCATTATAAACGTTTTTGAAAGGAACCCATGCGATTGAAGTAAAACCCTAACTTTTGGGGAACTCACTAGTTTTGAAATTTAATTTTGAGGTACTCCAGGGATGACTGCTATCAATAGATTAAGAGCTACCATACCTTATTGAAGAATTCCCATGAATTTGAGGTGAAAAGCTTGATTCTTAACCCTAGCTTCACCTTTCTTCTTCTTCTTCCTTGGGAGTTCTAGAGAGAGGATTTTGGAGAGGGTTTGAGTCTTTGTTTTGAAAATTTGGAATTATGAGAAAGAAGACTTAATTTGGTGACATAAAATCTTTATATAGGTTTCCTTATTTAATTTAAAATGACGTCACTTCAGGTTAATTAAAAAAGGAAAACCCTAAAAATCCCTTAAGTGTGATTGGCAAAAGGAAGTTCCTAGGCCCCATCCACGCCTACCACTGATGGAAGATGGTAAGACCCATGGCCCATGCTGGTGAACCATGGTAGGGATCTGGGACTTGTTTTCCAGGGCTTGATCTATGCCCCTTACCCACAAGGCGTGGATGAACCCGCGTTGTAGGTCCCCATCTGTGGGTCACTACCTATGCAGTTTTTAGGGCCTCCCTCAAGGACCCACGGTTGGTCCTTGGGGGTCCTACATTGACGTTCTAACATGAATCCCTATATTTTTAGGTACAAGAGGGTACTTTCAAGGCTCTAATCCTAACGTCAAGTTCAAGTTTAGCCTATTAGTTTCTGTTGTGTTACATAATCAGTTTATTGCAGAAGCGACTTGGGAGGCTGAGGAAGATATGAAGAAGAGATACCCACATAACTTTTCTTCCGAAGAAATTCTAGACCAAGGTAATGACTTTTAGAAAAACACTCTTTAAGATGATATGATATGATATGTTGTGTTAAATTGCATGTTGGGTGTTTTAGTTGGGTGTTACAGGTTTCTACTCTTAGTTCTTCTTAAACTGATCTCATTCGAGGAAAGATTTTCCCAAGGGGGATATATTGTAACACCTTGGTCTTAGAAAGGGATAATTTTAGAAAGAGCCAAATTAGAAATAACCAATTTGAGATTTGTGCAAGTTAGTCTTCAATTGTAGGTTTTGGGTCAACTTCAAAAGACCACAACTTTCAGTACAGGATGAGTTAGGTGACCCAAAAGATATCAAATGAAATATCTTTGAGTCTTTTTCCAACACCACCAAGTTATCAAAATTTGGAGTTCGAGTGAGGGAGATACATCTGTTTGAATTCAGCCTGTCCAGTTAAGGAAATTCATCCAAATTTAAGGAGGGGTATTTTGGTCTTTTCCTTACCCCCACCTAGCCTAAGCATTTTTATCACCCTTTTATCTAAAATGATTGAAATCTGTTTTGGTCATTAAATAGAAGTGTAGGGTTTTTGAGTGGAGTTCAAGAAGAGAAAAGAGAAAGAATTCAAGCTTTCGTTCATGAAAATCAAAGATTTTGCCAAGAACAAGTGTTCTTTGAGGTTTGTAAGCTTTCACAAAGATAGATTCATTCACCCTTTCGCCAATCATGAGCTTCCTGAGTTAATTTCGTCCATGAAAATCCATGTACTGAGGTTCTTGATGAGTTTCTTGAAATTACGTTCTTTAATCTTTAATATAAAAATTTGATGAATATTTGCGGCTAATGCTATGAGTTTTAGGGTTGTTTTAACGTATTTTTTCATTTACTTTTGTTGGGTATACAAATCTATTAGGGGTTGGTAATGTGGCTTATGAGTTAGAGTTTCTAGCAGAACTAGCCGTGATTCATCCAGTCTTTCACATTTCTTTGTTGAAGCAGTGTGTGGGCTATCCGGCACCGCTAGTACCATTAGAGAGCGTTGCTATTAAGGATAGTCTCACATATGAAGAAGTGCTAGTTGAAATCCTTTACCATCAGGTTCATAGTTTAAGAAATAAGGAAGTCGTTTTAGTAAAGATTTTGTGGAGGAGCCAGTCTGTAGAGGGAGCTACTTGAGGAGCAAAAGCAGTCATGGAGTCCAAGTACCCTCATCTCTTTCCTTCCAATTCTGTTTCAGTTTGAGGTAATAGTTTATCTCCAGTCTCTCAGTTTACTCTTCTATTATTCAGTCTCAGTATAATGTTCCCTCAATTATTCTTGCATTTCAACATATTTTCATGTTCTTGGAACTCAGTTAAGTTAGATATTAGTTTTCAGTACTTAGCAGTAGGGATCACAGCTCCTTCCCTCCATACTCTGCTAGTTTAGACTTCATTTGAGAATGAATGTTCCCAAGTGGGAGATATTGTAACATCATATATTTAAGAAAATAGAAAAATGCAGCTTTCCAGGATCTAGTGCAAGAACTAACAGAACCACCCACGGACTGTAGGTAGTACCACAAACCTTATGTGGGGTCCCGTGGTTAAGTCCTAGACTTAGGAGAATTTTAGGAACCTAATATAAGAGCTACTATCATGTACGTCATTGGAGTCCAAATTTTGATAGTCTTTGATCCCACCCATGGTCAACCAATACGGTCTGTGGTTGGGCCTACGGACCGTAGGTTTCATTGTAGGTGATAGTCAACAACCAATTAGAGGAAAAGTACTATTGTTTCAACTTCAAACGGACATATCTTTTGGCATAAAATGAATTAGGTGGCCCATGATCTATCAAATGAAATATTATTGAATCCTCTTTCCAACCCCTCCGAGTTTGCCAAAATCGAAGGTCAAAGTAAAAAGTTATGCTCGTTTTATTGAAGCCCTATCTGGTAGAGCATGAATTATGACTCCTAACAACGGTTGGTAGGTAAAACTACGGCCTGTCAGTCCTGTAGTAGATGTCACTCGTTAGTTTTATGTCAGGGTCATTTTGGTCCTTTCCCCTATAAGTTGGGCACTTAAACTACGTCTTTTTGATGCCTAAACTACATCATTTTACTCAGTTTAAGCCTAATAAACACACACCTAGAAACCTCATTCTCCGAAAGTCATCCAAATTAAAATGAAAAGAAGAGAAAGAGGTGACAGTTTCTTTCAAAAACAAGCAACAATGTTCTTTAAGTTTCAGCAAAATCCTAAGCATTTCCTCATAAATTTCGTCACCAGGAATGTGGGATCTGACTAATGGGTTCCCTTCATCCACTATGTCCCTAGAATTCAGTCAGGTCCTTCATTCTCCATATCTTGTGTAGACCTTGGGTTTCTAAAACCTTGGATAATTGTTGTGATTTAGCTGTTGGAGTATCCTAAATCAAATTAGCTTGTTTCTTGGAAAGTTTTCTTAGTTCTTTGCATGAAACTCAAAACCCGAGTTGTCTACATTCTTCTAGTTCATGAATTATACTTGTTAGGTCAGTTAAAGAGATAATCATTCTCCAGATTTCGAATGTCACATTATCAGTATATAACTGTTGCATTCTCATATTGGCATGTAAATATTTTTTTTCTATCCAATATTTCAATTATTTTTGTGTCATATACGTTTCTAGTTGGGAGTAGACTTAGCATCGAGTTGGACTAGGTTTCAGCGTACCCTCACAGTCCCAGAACTACGCGCCCCTGTAGGTTTATAAGTCCCCTCTCCTGGGCATCAGATTTAATGATCACACTAGTCATGCCTTTATACCCATGGCAAGGTATATTGGGTCCTCTCGATGGGGTGCATACATTTGACTCCACATTTACCTCACACGGTTTATGTCAGTTAATAGTAGCTGCTACAGTCAAACTTTTTGTACATTGGTCGAGTTTTTGACATTTATAACAGTATACAGTTCAACATGTCATCTTCATGATTAGTACCTGGTCATTGTATTCAACTTAATTTTTTAGTTATATTCAGTATCTATATCTCTATTCAGATTATATTATTACTCAATTATGCATTGTTCGACTTGTATATTTTATTCAGTTTAGCATATCTATATCTTGTATACTTAGTACATTCTTTTATGATGTAGGTTCAGGTACTCTGTATCCAGATCACATTTGGATTGATCCTCGATCTGCATCCAGCAGCATCAGTGGTAAGTCCTCATATTCCGAGGACAATAGTCATGTTTCCATTTGTCTTTGCTTTTAGTTTCTTGTTTTGTTAGAGTTAGCTGGGGGCATGTCCCAGTAATTCAACTCAGTTAGAGTCTTCTTAGACATAGTAGTAGATTCAGCTTGAGTTCTTCAATGATTGTTTCAGTTATCACTAAACTCTTAGCATGTTTTACATATTCAGACTAGTTGGGCTTTTCCCCTTTTCAAACATTCAATATTTTTAACTTCCGCATAGTTCATGATTTACTTAGTTATTTTTAGTACGCTTATGATATGCCAAACTCAAGGTTAGATTAGGGTTATTCATGATCCTAGTTCCCGTGTTACGTCAAGGGGGTAGCCTCGTGGCATGACAAAATGGCCATCTTCATTGACAAATAAAGCCCTCCATTTCCAAGATGAATACGAAGAGTGATAAAGGGCAACCCTATGTATTTCCTTTTTTTGATGCAAAAAAACTCACTATTTCACCATTCACAGGCATAAAAGAATCTCATAGTGTTGCTATAAAATCTAATGTAGCCCAACCATCTTCCTCTAAAGCCTTTATTGGTTCAAACTTGAAACGACCCCAAAAATGCCCGAAAATGTGCTTCGAAAACACCTAAAATTGTAATTTCCATGTATCTCAAAATCCGTGCATCATTTCGGAAATTCGACTTCATATTCTTATTCAGGGGGTCAAATTGAGTGGGAAATGAGTCTAACCCGAATTTTAGAACAACCGTATCAAAATTCAAAAATCGCAAAAAAATGCGATTTTGAGGGT
>JAJOOP010011205.1:0-22429 GCA_029582705.1 Solanum chacoense | reverse complement strand
TCTAGAAAGTCTTCCGCTTGCTATTTTAATGAAATGTCTTCTTTGTAAAGAAAGTTTTTAAATTCTTAGTGACTTTTATGATCTATGCGATTAATGAATGCTAAGGCTTGTATGAGACCTCCGAGAGGTCGAATACGCATGTAACGGCAAGGGGGTGCTCTCGGGTCATTACACTCTAAGTGGGTTAAAGCGATGTCATTACCAAACAATGAAGCACGAAGCATCACAAAGTTTCTCAAAAAGAATATCTTCACAAGGTTTGGTACCACAAGGGCCATTATAAGTGACGGAGGAATGACGAGAGAGAATTGCTCGGATGGTAAGCACCCCTCACTTCCAACCCGAAGGTTGCGAGTTTGAGTCACCAATGGAGCAAAAGGGGTGGGAGCTCCTAGGGAGGGTAAAAAAAAGTGACGGAGGATCACATCTTTGCAATCGTCCATTTGCAACCCTCCTCTCAAAATATGAAATCAAGCCCAAAGTGGAAACACCATATCATCCACAATTGAGCAAACAAGTTGAAGTGGCATATCGAGAAATAAAGAGAATCTTTGCTAAAACAATAAATGTCTATCATACTGATTGGTCTGGATAGCATGATAATGAACTATGGGCCTACCGTACGGTATTCAAATCTATAATTGGTATGTCTCCCTACAAGTTAGTGTTTGGGTAAGCTTGTCATCTTCCAATTGAGTTATAACACAAAGATTTATAGGCATTGAAAAAGCTAACTTTGAATTAGGACGTAGCCTCTAGAGATCGCGTACATCAAATCCTTGAGTTGGATGAATTTTGTTTGTAGGACTACGAAAGCTCCACTCTATATAATGAAAAGTTTAAGCAGTGGCATGATGCTAAGATACTACCTCATAAGTTTCGAGTGGGAGAGTTAGTCCTACTGTCAATTAAAGGTTGAAACTCTTCCCAGGTAAGATCAAGTCCAGGTGTGCTAGTCCACACAATATCGTACAAGTGTATGGCAATGGAGCGATTGAAATTAAATATGCAAAGGGGATGAAATTCAAAGCCAATGGGTAAAGGTTGAAGGCATACTTTGGAGACAGTCAAGATGGGTGAGTTGTTGAAGTGGTGTATTTGGATAATGTTTGAAGAACATATCCACGTCGTTAAATTAGGTTCTCCTTGGAGACAACCTAAATGTTAGTTGTTTTAAATAATGTGGGTATCAACATGTGAAGTTATTGTGTAACAATGGGGGATCGTAAAGGCGATTTGGAGATGCACCAAGTACGATAGGTGAAGCTCCAATGAGTACGCCCAATGGAAGGCTCAACTTTAGGTGCATACTGTCTATTTTGCCAATGCTCATCACCTACTGGGCAATTCGCCGACACCATTGGATGAACCCGCTATAGTCCGCCTAGTCAGGGATGCAAAATGGGAGGCACCATGGAAAGTTTGGCGATATTCTTGCAATGAATGGCAATTCACCTATATGCATTGGGCAACCACAATGTAGTTCGCCGAAGTGAAAGACATAATGTCCTAAGCTACAAACCCAATAGGTGATTTGTTTCTACTTTGCGATACAACGAATAAGTCGGTGAATGTCAAGACCAGTAGCTGCTCAGAGGGTGTTTTTATCTTCAACTCTTTATGATATGTTTGTGCATTGAGGACACTTCTCTTTCCTTTTTGATGGGGTGAGGCACATTGCAATGAACCAATATTCCCTTTTTGATTGTATTTTGTTATTTTTGAGTTTTGAATTATTTTAGTACTTTAATTTTATTTATGTTTTAGTGCTCTTTTGGCTAAAGTGTGTCTCTTGTTTCTATTTAGTTCTGCTTTTATTTTGCAATAGCCACTCCCCATGAGTTTAAAATCGTGAAATTCTTAGAGTTCTCATTGATAATATTTTGAGGATTGATTATGTTCAATATCTATGTCTTAAATAGTCATCATTATGATCATGGTGTGTAGTGTTAGTATTACAAGAATGAAATCGATGTGGTTTCACTTTTCAATGATATATTTGAATCTTTTGTTAACTAGCTGCGTTTTGATATGAACCTTGCAATAAGAATCGCATGTACACTTTTGATCTTTGTCGGATGTGCTAAATGAGTGTATTTTGAAGTGCCTGTTTGGTGAGGTCTCACTTGAAAGCATGCATGTGGAATACTAGAATTTTCCTTGTTAGTCCAATTGTTTGAATCTTGGTGAATGTGAGACATGATCTTGGGAAACAATTTATAGAGGGAACCAAATGGTCCATAATCCTTTGTAACTATCTTGTTAGAGTGTGCATATATTTTGGCACCATTTGAGCCTAACCTATTTGTTGGCAACCAAAATAAAACATCTTGAACCTAATTGTCCCTACCTTCTCACCAACAATCCTGTTTGAAGCATTGTTATGATTGGATATCCAACTTAGGCCAAAAGCCTAAGTTGGGGGTGTGCAAATGATTGAAGAATGAAAGCCAAGTGAATGGCAAAGAAATATGAAAAGAGACTCAACTTTGAAAGGGTTACAAGAAAGAAAAGAACCCCTCCTTACAAAAAAAATGAACACGTAAATTCGCTAAAGAGACCCACACCTTTTTTTTCTTGTGAAACCTCAGAATTAAGAAGTCTAGAAAAGGGAGTCAAGTGGGAGGTCAGCAGCCCATAACTGATCCATGACACCCTTCATAGAGCCATTCACGGGCCGTGAAGGGCACCACGGCTCGTGGTAGTGATCTTGGAGCCTTTTAGTACTTGGCAAGAGGGGATCCCCTTCCACGAGCCCTTAGATGGCTCGTGGTAACCCTCACGCCCTATTGTGGTGGCTATAAAGGGGAGGCATAATCCACATCAAGGCCAACCTCTTCCCACGAGCCCCTAGACGGGTCTTGAAGAGCCAAACATCCCTTGAAAGTGAGCGTGTGGAGCGTCAAGACTTCGCTAGCCACTAGTCTAGGGACCACGACTGCCAGACAACTCGTGGACCCCTAGATGGCTTGTGAAGCCTTCCATCTGAGGGCTCGGGTCAGCTGTAAGTCATGGGCAGTTGGGTCTTTTCTTAATTATTTTATATTGATACTATGTTGTTTGCCCTTATCTAGAATCCATGTATAAGTGTTTTTAACCCCAAATTTAACCCATTCAAGTCATTCCCTTGAGCTTACAAAAGAAGAACAAGTCTTCCTCTCAAATAATTCTCTCTCTAGAAAAGCTTGAAGAAGAAGAGTTCAACCTAGGGTTCCAAGTAAAGTATCCAATTGACATTGAGGTATGATAGTTTTCATCCATGGATCCCTTCCATTCATGGAGTTCCCAAATTTTCCTAGTTTAAAGGATAGAAATCCCCAATTGAGTTACAATTTTTCTTCTATGTTGTGGGTTCTCTTGATGATTGATATTATTGATGGATTTATGATTTTTGATGTATGAATTAAGTTAATCTCATGTTTTTATGATGATCCCCCATGAACACATGTAATTCCCATGTTTTCCAAGTTATGATCATATAATGTGGGTCTTGGATTATGAAAGAAGAGTTTATGAAATAAAGCAATAATTGATAGAATTATATGATTTTATGATGAATTCCCATGAACCAATGTCTAACCCATGTTTTCTAGATGTTTATGAATGAAAGTAGCTTTTGAACTATGAAAGGTGAATTATGGAATTTTGCATCTTCTTATTGATGTAAATGTTTTAAGGATGCTTTGAGAGTGAAGTATCAATGATGATGTTATTGTTGTGTTGTTGAAAGGATTTCTGATATACATATGAAAGCATGATTGTGAAAGGATTTCTAACATAATAAGGGTTCTTAGGGTTGAAAGGCCTTCTCACTTAAAATGAATCAATGTTAAGAAGTTATGCTAAAGTTGAGGCAAGAGGCAATTACCCATGCTGTCTAATTGAAAGACAAGAGGCGATTATCCATATCACATGATGTAAGGACAAGATGTGATCATCCATGTTCCTTTAAGCTTAGTACCGAGTGGATAAATGGCGATTACCCATGTCCCATAAACTATGTGCCAATATAGGACTGTGTAGATAGATATTACCTAGTGGATCCACATAGGATAGAAGTTCATGGTCCTTGCCGTGACAAGTAGGACAACTCTTTTCGGTGTGGGAGACACCAGATTCCATGATGATAGCTCTCATGGTCTTATATGTCGGTTAAGGCTACTTCCCACAAGCAATCTATGATGAACTAAAGTTACTTCAAGGAAGTATCTCATACATGTTTAAGATGATGAATCTGTGCATTGACCATGTTTTATGACTCATGCTTTCTAACTTTTTATCTCATGTTTAGCTTGGTCATTACATCTCACGAAGGTATCTCTCTTTAAGCATGTTTTTAAATGTTTTCTGCATGGCTATCATACCTGGTGCATATTTTGTACTAACACATACTCTTACCTACATTTTCCTAAATGTAGGATCTGACAGTCAGGGTTCCCAATTTCATGGCTAGAGTTTGTTGAGTCCTTATGCTTTGAGAACCGGACATTTATTGTTTCAGTCTTTCTTTACTTTCAGTTTTTGACATGATGTACATGCTAGGCCTAGATTCATTATTATGTACTAGATGACTATTCAAAAAATGTTAGATTTTCCACTTTGCTTTATAAAACTTTGATATATTGAAACTATCTTTTAAATTTCTTTATTCTATTTCTTGTATGATGAAAGCTAAGTGGCTTGTATGGGACCTCTAGAGTTCTTATACACCATGTTACGTCTAGGGGCTACCTTGGGCCGTGACAGGGAACCATCACAAAAGCATACCCTGCCTGGTCACTGAAGCGGCCAGTTGACTATGGCTGTTTGTTTTCAAAAGGGAACTCTTTCTTCACAGGTGAGACATCAGAGGCCATTTTCTACAAGTTTCAGCTTCTTTTACCACTCTTGACCATTAATGTAGAGCAACATATACCTGCAATTATCATATTTCAATGAATAATTAGCTTATTTCTTTACTTGAGTGCTACAAAATCACAAGAAAAGAGCCACTAATTATTGCGTAGCTTCAGGGTCTCGATAATTGATGAGTGGTAGATTAACACTCATTTTTGAGGCTTTTTTCTTGGTGATTTTGTCTTGCTTTAGTTTAGAGTTGGTTCTTTTAGTGTGGTTTTCTTCATATTTGCAACGAAATGAAATGGAGAGCTAATTTAGATGACATTAGAAGATACAAAGTGGAAATAAGGCAATAAAAGGTAAAAGCTAAATATGCAAAATTCAGGCAGGAAAAATGTCATCCACAAACACACCAGAAAGACTGTGAATGTGGGGGTGTGGTAAAAAGAGGCCCACAAATGCACCCGAAGGACTGCGAATGTGGAGCTCGAGTGAACTCAGGATCGTGAACATGCCATGAAGGCCGTGACTGTGGAGCCCAAATCATCTCAAGTCTGCGAATGCATACGATTGTGAAAGAACATAGAGTGTCACATTTTAGACACCTAGGCAAAGTGGGAATTTCACTAAATTTACCATATAACTCATTTTTATACTCACTAACCATCATTATTCACGAAAAGAGATTGGAGACAAGATATTATAGATAAAAACTCATCTTCTTAGCTTAGAGTAGAACTTACAGTGTTCATAATTAGGTTGAGACATTGAAGGAAAGATTCTTAACAATTCATCTTTTGGGTTTCAATATTGTGTTCTTGATAGTAAAATCCATTTTCCTTCTTCATCTCTTTGCTTTGCATTGCTAGAACTGTGGGTGTAATTATGTGAATGAAATTGGGGCTTTTATGCTAAAAATAGACAAAGCTATTTGGGTATTTGATTTCTTGTTCTATTGCTTTTGTAATTCCTTTATTCTATGATGTAATTCATTAAATGGGCTTAATCTAATTTTCATATTTGAATTTATGATTTGAGAGTGCATGCTTGAGTCTAGCTTTCGATCTTTGTGGATTGCTCGAAAGAGAATTTGTGAAGTAGAGAATTAGGTTAATAATCATATTTCTCTTTGAGTCCTAAATTTGAGACCGAAGGGAGATAATTTAGGTCTACTTTTTTGAATGATAAACTTGCTAGAAATAAGGATTTATATTAAGTTCTTGGATTACTTTGTTGTTGAGACGATTGAGACCAAAAAAATATATTATGATGTAACCCTTTGAGAACAAAAGGAGATTAAAGTTTGATTTATGATGATCTAGCCTATATATGCTTGAATGAGCATGGGTTGAATTGCAATGGACCATTGAGTGTTGATTGAGTTTTAAACTTCTCCATTCCCATACATCCCTTGCTTGATATCATCTTGATCTAAAACCTTTGTTTAGTTACCAAAATCACACACTTAATTGTTAGTTTTCTAAATTGTCTGTTTAGGTTCAATTTAGTAGGTATTCATCCTTTATCTTCTTGATCACCGAGAAAATATTCTTTATGAGATTTGACTCGATTCTTAGTTGAGTATATTTATTGATGACGACCAGTTACTCTCTGAACTTGTTTTGAGGGTAGTTTGAGTGTTATTGATCACAATGAGCAATTTGTACTTGGGTGGAATGTTTTTCAAAAGTTGGGGTTTCAACCTCATTTCACTGTTTTTGAACATTGAGAGCTCGATTAAGGCAATTTCAAAGTTATTTTTTTGAGATTCTTTGATTGGGTAATGATTTTTTAACTCCCCATCTCTATTTCTCACTAATTATTTAATGATGTGGATGGTTAATCATTGATTTGGATTCCAAATTTTGAAGTTTTTATAAGAATTTAAGGTTTATGAAAAATGGTTGTTTAAGGTTGATTTCATCTTGGTTTTCATTGTGGTTTTCCCAATTGGGTTCCAAAATCTTTAAGTAACACAAATTTATACAAATTTAAAGATTTAACATTAGTTTTTGGAAATGGATTTTTTCGGCCAATTTGGCCCTAGTTTTCAAAATCATTGATATGAGTTTTGTTGTTTTCAAATCCTTATTGTGATTCAATATTTTTTTTAGATTTTATTGATTTGGAGACGCAAATGAAAGGGAAAGCTCATGTTCCAGGTTGATTGTTTGTTTGTTTGAGGCAACTGGACTTCTTGACCCTTTGTTAAGCATATAGAATCTTGTATTCCTATTCATGTGTGTTGGGGAGTAATGGGAATTGTTTAAGGGTTTGACATTCGTAGTCATTTGTTCATGTTGAATGATTCTAACTATGTAAAAGGGGAAATAAAAAAGGCAACTTGATGGTATATTGATGTATGATGTGTTATTGATGATTTGAACAGTTATATTGATTAAGTATTGATGATGTATCAAGATTGTAATTATATGGATTGTGTATTGATATGGAAATTACCATCTTCTCACTATTTGTATGAACATGTGTACTTGCATTGATTTTGAAACATTATGATGAGATTTTTTTTTGTTGATTATGCTGAAGGAAAATGGCTACGGAGGATACATGAAACTTGTGAGTCCCCCATGGGTCCCGACCTAAGTCTCAAAAGGTGTGTATTGTTAGGACATAAATGTATCACCATATCTAATAATACACTTCATTGCATTGCACATCATTACCATTCTTGCACTGCACATCACTACCATTCTCTAAATTATTAAGTGCTTAGGTATGAACATTGTGGTTGACCAATATGAAATATTGTGTTGGTGACCTCTATATATTTAGGTGTTGTTATACATGTTGTGTGCGATATAAATTGTGAATTTTTAGGTTAGGCTGGTATGATTTTTGAATAGGTTGTAGTTTGTGGAGGTTCAGTTGAAGTGTTGGGATTACTCGTGTTCTGTATTACTTTACTTAGAGTTAGTTTGGTTGTTTGTTGAGTACCATTGTTGTTTAATAGTCATTCCCTTGATTCCTCAATTGTGAAGGTTACGAGCTAGGATGATCGTGATTTTTCCTTTGTCTCTTCTATGCTTGAGGCTTATTGTTGGAAGTTTGTGAGGTAGCTGCTTGTCATCTCGACGGACACCTCTTAGTCATTTATTATATTCTTGTCTATTCAATAAATAAAGATATTTAGAGTTGTATTTCTATTGAATCTATTTATATACTTAGAGGCTTGTATACATAACACTTAGTTTTAAGGGCATTTTGGGTTATACTTTGATTTCACATGTTTGTGTTATGCTTAGTTCCTTATTTTGTTTTAATTTTTGAATTTACCCTAATGATTTGGATTTAGGATGACCTGTCTTGGTGGGATAAGACACAAGCCATCACATTTGATTTTCTGATCATGACATAACTTTTCCTTTTCCAAGGACTTGAATGGTTGAGGAATCACCATGATACACAACTTCTTCTCTTTCATTGACTTGGGTGTAAGATACAAAATCTATTTTATCGACACAAATATACCTAGTAGCAACTAAATCTATTCCCTAGTCGCTCACATTGGCTATAGTGTTCACTTGGGAAATAACTACCACAATGATATCATCTGCTTCAACCATATTTACTCATGGCTTAGCAGGATTGTCATTTTTTCCAACTCTATATTTGAATGTTGGGATGGTTTGGTACACACAAAATAATTGCCTTTGTTCTTGAAAGTCTGATTATTGACTTTGAGTTTGTAATCAAGTTCTTTTTCATAATTATTACTCCCTCCATCCCATTTTATGTGACACTGTTTGATTTGGCATGGTGTTAAAAAATGATGACTTTTGAAATTTGTTGGCTAAATCCATCGTTAGATATTTGTGTGGTTGAAAATTATTTCATTAAAGGTAAATGTGTATTTTAAAATTAAATTGTTTCTAATTATAGTAAGTTATACTTTTTTGGGGATGGGCTAAAAAACTGGTGCTACATAAAATTGGACAGAGAGAGTATCTTTATTGCTAGACTTATTGTCTTCCACAATATTGGCTTTTGTACTGATTTTTTTTTCTTTGACAGAAATTGATTGCTTTCTATCGGAAACCTCATTGATGACGTGTTCCACCAAATCATCAAGAGATGATTGCTTTTGTTTGTGCTTCAAATTTTGTGTGTAGTCATTCCATGATTGTGGTAGTTTTAATCAACATAATAGCAACAAATACTTCACTATAATAAGTTTCTCTGACATAAGATCTTCAACTAGTTTGTAAAACTCGTTGATCTATACCTCTGCATATTTCTCCTCGGTCATCTACATTTGTTTAAATTATCAATAACAAACTTTTATTTTGTAGCATCTTCAATAATATGATTAGCATGTAGTCATTCCCAAATCTCCTTTGCTTCTTTATTAGAACAATGCATATCAAACAATTCATTCGAAGAGTACTTAATATTATGTGCTTAGATACCTTATTTTCATGAATCTACTAATTTTGTTGGTCAGAAGAATATTCATCTGAATTTGAATATATTAGCACAGACGCCACTCCATACATGCCAATATCATAGAATATAAGTTTTTGTCATCTCTTAAAATTATGTTCACTAAAATCTTCCACTTTTGAAACATTAGAGAAGTATTTGGTAAAGTTATGTAAAGGCTCAACAAAGACAACACCATAAGATGTTTGAGCACTAGTGGTGGTATTATCAATAACAATAGCAAATGGATCATTTTTGTGACCATGATAAAAAAACATCCTTAAGATTGTTGAAAAATATTGAAAATCACATAAATCTTGTAGCTTGAAGCATGCCTATGACATTGTCCTTAAGAATACTTCACAGGTTAAGGTGTATCCCCCAGGATTCAACAAGCTCTTCTAGTATTACAACTAGGATCCAGAAAACTAACAATGAAAATATTTTACTTAAAGAAGACCCAGGAAATAAAATAAGAAAAAAAAAGTTTTCCTTGTTTTTCTTTTCATTTCTTCCTTTTCTAACATACAAAGTTGTTATAGACGTTGATACCCATGCCTACTTCACCGCATCTACCATGGTCATAGTTGTCCCCACATATATGTAATAGATTCAATCCATGCATACATTGGAAATTCAATATACAATATAAAAAATATCCTAAAGGCTATTGACTTAATTACCATACATATATTCCTTCAAATCTTTGCCAATAAAGCACCATCAATATTTGACTAATGTCATAAAGGCAATTAACCCACTTCCATAATAAACCAAATAATTGTTGGCCCCATTTGAATAATACTTAATAAAATATTATTAAGGCTACAATAATAAGGGACAATTATATATAATTAATTATTGACCAACTTTAATAATAGAATATAATGATTTTCAAAGATAAATCTTACACTTTTTAAAGATAATTAAGATATTTTATCAACAAAATCTTATTGGTGAGATATTGTATCAAGGGAGAAAAAAATTGTATATAGAAGTAAGAACTGCACCTTACAACTATTATACAACACAAACTTTAAGAACTTACATGAAACACCCTTGCCATTCAAAAAGGAATTGGACTAAAACTCACATTGTCTTCCTACCAGTATAAAAATATCTAGTGTCATTTACTTTCTTATTATTGTCTTCTTTACCAAGTAGTTGACTCACACACTATTTTATAAAATTAAAATAAATGAATAATTCCATTCAAGCACAACCGCACCTCCCCCACTAAGTATGGAAATCGATTTGGTAGCTATTAGTACTAATCAATCCCAGTCCATTACCGGCTTTGTATCAGTCCGGTAGCCTCCGGTTAGGGAAGTGGTGGAGGGTATCAAGAGGGGGAGAGAGTTTTCAATCCATTCGTCCCAGTCTAATTTGTACTAGTATTGGTCCGATTCATTAGATGGGAAATTGATTTTTTTGAATTTTTTTAATGCATAAAGTTGTTGGCAACGGCCAGTATGCCCCACTCAATGACCATTTCACCCCCTCAAACATGTCATGCCCCGAACCTACACCCTAGACATGGCTGCCACTCGAGAACCATTGCTGGCCCCAAGCAAATCCTTGGCATGACTTAATACTTAGCGGAAGACTTACTCAACATTAAAAGAACCCAAATGTAACCTTACAAAACTTCTCACAAGGTAAACTCAGTATATTTTAGAAATAAAACATTCAAACTGGCCTCAAGGACAACTCAAGTCTAGCACATAATTACTGAAATGAACAAGACTCATGAACTATTGATTATCTATCCATGAAGCCTCTACTAATTGAGATGGACGTCGGGACAAGACCCACATCATCCTTATAACAAATCTGGAATATACATAAATGAGGGATCTTCCGGAAGCAAGGAGGCTCACCAAACAACTCTGGAATTCAACTAGATCAACGAGCGTTGGTTGATGATCCTGGTTACCTGTATCTGCATCATGAAAGATACAGGCCAAATGTCATCAGTACATGGAATGTACAAGTATGCAAGGGAAAATATAAAACATGACATAAGCTTGAACTGGAACTGAAGAAACAACTTACCTCATCTCAACTTAACTCAACCTCAACTCAATCTCAACTTATTTCAATATAAAAGCAATAACAATAATGCGATCTAAAGAAAAACTTTTAAAATAGTAGATAACAACTTAATGTATTGGAAAATAAAATATAACCCAGTTTGTATGTAAAAATAAAAAATAAACTCTAGTTGGGAGATTCTCTAACCGACAACCATCACTATGAGCTATGTGATGATACAACGTCTCGCCCATGCTGCCAGAACTGTCCTATACCTTACCGGGGTATAGAACTCCTTAACTAAGTGGATCCACTAAGCTATGCTTACAAGCAATAAGAAATCATCTTAAAAGTATGACACTTTCTACCCACGTTAGCTACATGGTTTATGGGGGCTGTGACTTGTTTGAACTCTCCTCCATATCAGTGCTCAATACTACTCCCAAAATATGACTTAACTCATATGTTTTAAAGAAAACATTTCCTCATCCTCAACTTTGAGATTATTACTCAAATGGTTTCTCTTAAAAGAGATTGTACTCAAAACTCCTCATAAACTCTTTTGGAAATCGGTGTTTCCTCTCTTCTTAAATGTAACAACATTTACTCTTGACAATACTTAGTTCCCATATATAATTTCAAAAATAATGAAACTCAACTTTACTCTTCCTCAACTTAAGTACTCAAGTATTTAAGAAATTGTAAAAGAATTCTCAAAAGACTCGAAAGAACTTTCTAGACTTTACTCTTAACTCTACCTTGAATTTGAATTATGGATTTAAGGGTTATGATTCATGTTATGAATGATCTCTCGATGTTTAGATGTAGTTTAAATAGCTAGGATTAAGAAAGGAATGAAAGCTAGACTTAAAGTAATAAGTACGGATTGAAGGGCCGAAGGACAAGTGGGTTAACACTGCTGGTGTACCGCGCCAGCCCCCCACTGACTGGGGTTGGTTTCTAGCACACTGCAGGTGCGGCGGCCCAAGGCGCATCTAGAGGCTGCCGCCTCATCCCTTCCCCAGAACAATCCGACAAATTTTCTTCTTCTATTTTTAGCTCTAATTCACCTAAAGTCAAATGGTTTCTTCTCAACTTACTTAAATTCGAATACCCAACAATAGTACACGAAAATCTACTAAAAAATATCCCTCAAACTCACACGTTTATCTCAAGAACTCATCAAACCCATCCTAATTCAAGAACAAAAGCAACACTTCAAGAACACTTATCAAGAACTCATCAAGAACTCAAATATAATCAATCTTGTGGATGGAATTCGAATATGTAAAGCATTATTGGCGTGTGGGTGAACGAAATCAACACTATGAAAGCTTACATACCCTGATTTGGTGAAACAAATCCTCCATTTGCGAAAACCTTGTTCATTCTTCCTTATGTCCTTTTTTCCTCTTCTTGAATTCTCTTCTAAAACCCTATGCTTAATTAGGATTTGTAAAACAGAACCAAATCAGATTTGACCCCAAAATAATACTAAATTCATTTTAATTTGATTGGGTAAGGAAAAAATTAAAATACGCCTCACATTTTCAGGTAACTTTCCTTAATTGGACAACCTGACTTCAAATGGGCATATCTCCCTCATACAACCTCAAAAATTACCAAACTCGGTGGCCTTGGAAAGAGGATTCCAAGACCTTTCATTTTATATCTTATGGGTCACCAAATCATCCTGCAATGAAAGTTATGGCCATATGAAGTTAACCCAAAACTCACAACTTTAGCATAACTTGCAAAATTTCAGATTTGGCTCTTTCCAAATTAGTTCTTTCTAAATTTTGCTTTTTATATGGTGGGATGTTACAATATATCCCCCTTGGGAACATTCGTTGTTGAATCAATCTAAAGTAAAACTAAGGGTGGGAACATCTAACACCCAACTCAAAGACCCAACATGCAATTTAAAACAAAATTTCAACTTAAAAAGTACCATAAATAGAATTAGTACCTTCATTGGGAACTTCTCCGGGCTCAAAGAGATGTGGATACCTCTTCTTCATACCCTCATCAGCCTCCCAAGTAGCTTCCTCAATAAACTTATTTCTTTATAAGACCTTGACTAATGCTACCTCATTGGTTCTCAACTTGCGAACCCGAGGATCCAAAATTTGAACGGGAATCTCCTCATAACAGAGGATATCCTTAATACCAATATCTTCATTTGGTATAATAAGGGAAGGATCGCCCATACACTTCTTCAACATGGCTATGTGAAACACCGGATGGACTGTTGCTAACTCTAAAGGTAGCTTCAACTCATTGGATACATTACCAATCCTCTTGGATATTCTGTAAGGACCAATATATTAGGGACTAAGCTTCCCTTTCTTGCCAAACCTCATAACACCCTTCATGGGTGAAACCTTCAAGTAAACCCAATCGTCCACCTCAAACTCTATGTTTCTTCTCCTAACATATGTATAGGATTTCTGACGACTCTGTGCTATTTTCAACGTCTCTTGAATGATCTTTACTTTCTCCATAACTTGATGAACTAAGTTTAATCCTATCAACCAAGCTTCACCAACCTCAAACCATCAAATATGATATCCACATCTTCTCCCATAAAGAGCCTCATAAGGAGCCATATGGATGCTAGAGTGATAACTGTTGTTGTAAGCAAACTCAATGAGAGGTGAGTATTTTCCCAATTACCCTAGAAATCGATCACACAAGCCCTCAACATATCCTTTAAAGTCTGAATCGTACGCTCTGTTTGACCATCATTCTGAGGATGTAAAGCAGTGCTCAAATTCACCTTCGAACCCAAATTTTTATGGAAAGACTTCCAAAATTGTGCGGTGTATTGTGCACCTCTATCTGAAATAATGGACACCAAAACTCCATGAAGTTTGACTACCTCTTGAATATATAACTTAGCATAGTCCTCTGCTGAAAAGGTAGTCTTTACCGGTAGGAAATGGACTTATTTAGTCATTCGATCTACAATCACCCAAATCGAATCATACTGTCTGCGAGACCATGGTAAACCTGTAATGAAATCAATATTGATCATTTCCCACTTCCATTACAGAATATCTATGTTCTGAGCCATACCAGCGGGCCTTTAGTGCTCTACCTTTACTTGTTGAAAATTTAGATACTTAGCAATGATTTTTGCGATACACTTTTTCATGCTACTCTGCCAATATACTTCTCTCAAGTCGCGATATATCATTGTGGAAACCGAATGAATAGAGCATTTGGAGCTATGAGCTTCCTCCATGATCCTCTCTTGGAGTTCATCCACCCTTGGTACACATAATCTACCTTGATATATCAATACACCATCTACCTTTTGTTCAAAAGCCATCTCTTTTAGCTTATGAACATTTGCCTTCAATTCAAGCAAAATAGGATCTTGGTCTTGTTTCTCTTTCACTTCAGACTCTAGTGACGATTCAACCCCATTCATCATCACTATTTCTCCTTCATTGGAATCCATTAATCAGACTGGTAATCATGCAAGTTTGTGCACATATTTGGCTAACTATTTATTTTCCTCATCAACATGGGCAGTACTACCCATAGACAACCTGCTCAAATCATCTGCAACAACATTAGTCTTACCTGGGGGATAGAGCATACTCATGTCATAACCCTTGAGTAACTCCAACCACCTTCTCTGTCTGAGATTAAGCTCTTTCTGACTGAATACATACTGAAGACTCTTGTGATCGGTGAACACATCTACTTTAAAACCATAAAGATAGTGACGCCATATTTTCCAAGCAAATACTATAGCAGGCAACTCTAGATCATGGGTTGGGCAATTTCTCTCTCAAATCTTAAGTTGTCTGGAGGCATAAGCTATAACCTTGCCATTCTGCATCAATACATAACACAGTCCAACTCTGGACGCATCATATTATACCATAAAACATTACGTACCTTCTGGTAAGGTTAATACTAAGGCAGTAGTCAACCTAGTTTTCAATTCCTGAAATCTTTTCTCACAAGCTTCAGACCATTGAAACTTAACTGCTTTCTGAGTCATCTTGGTCAAAGGGGATTAAACAGATGAAAATCCCTCGACAAACCTCTTATAATAACCAATCAATCCCAAGAAACTCCTAATATCAGTTGGAGATCTGGGTCTAGGCCAATTCTGCATGTCACGTCTCAAATCCCATGAAGATGGACAGGCACCCGATGCCCTCAATGCCCGATATTTAAGCCCAAGTGAAAGCAAGTAGGTGCATTACCTAGTTTGACCTTTTGAGCTTCTTGATGTACATAAGAATGTGCATCACCTACTTGACCAATTAGTGGCTAAAAATGAAGCATTCTGGAGCATATTCTTAAAGGTGAAGAAAGCTCAATATATGATATATTGGCTGCTATTATCACTCATTTTAACACACAATATTGAGGATTAACTCTAGCTCTCTCTCTTTTCTCTTAAGGATTAAAACAACAACCTTTAAGTTCTTCAAGGGTTCTTGAAGAAACCCTCATCTCTGCAAGACAATGTAAGTGAAAAAACTTATGAATTTAGCTTAATTCTCCCATGGATGATTAGGAAAACATGTTAATCATGCTCAAGTATAAGTATAAAAGCATAATATTTCTAGAAGCTATTGCTCACTTCCTTGGTTATTGAGACGGTTTTCTCTTCTTCTTTGGTTTAACTGTGAAGGGAAGTTGAAGTTCTTGAAGATTTGAAGTTGAAACGGAAAGTTTCATAAATTAAGGTAAGGTGATTGCTCTTTTTTTTTTTCCTCCTTATGTATGCATGAGGAATTATGGGTGTGCTGTCATAAAGAACTCAAGGGGGTGGTTAATTCAATAATTTGTTGTATGATAAAGAATATTTGAGGATATTTTATGTGTATTGTTGTTGGTGCGGCTTGGATAATCATGGAAAAGGATATATAATGTATGTATTGGGCAGAGAAGGAGGGTGTGGTGATACACATTATTTTGAGGGCTGTATGGGGTCATTATCCGTCAAGTTAGGTATTGTTTTATGATGCTCACGGTGTGATATCTACTAATTTTAGTTTATCTTGACTTATATTGTACATTAAAACCTAAAAGGGGAGGCTGAATCGTGATAGTTGTATTAGTCAGAGGATAAGGTATGTAAGGCTATTCGATTCAATATTCTTGGGCATGAAATCTGATACTTGGAATCAATATCAATAAGGGAATTTCCTAAGTTCTATTCCTAGTAAAGGAAACATACTGGCAACGTACGATCTCTAAATAGCTGACAATATTTCCCCCTCTCCTTAGTGTATAGAATTACTTCATTATATGTTCACTACTCTATACTTGTGTAATTATCCTCCTATGTGCTAATATAGAAATGGTATTTGGAAAAGAAAGTTTGGTAAATCCTCATCTTAGTTAGTTGAAGTCATTCGTGTCATTTAAGCTCACAAGTAATGCATTTGATGTTACATAGCTTCTTATGTCATTGATACTGCCTTGAAGTATTATTCTCAAGTCTTCTACTACTAGTCCGTAGTTCCAAATATCAAAAGTGAATATGACCACCAAAACAACAATCTCAAAGATTGAAGAATCTAAGTAAAGCAATCTGTATAATTAAGGGTGGCAGCGCAGGGGCGAAAGCTTAGCATGGGCCGATCCCAATTGGTATAGAAGGGTGGAAGTTTAGGGAAGAAAGCCTAGCATGAGCCGATCCCAATTTGTGTAGTTATGAGGACCACATCATAACGGTTAAAATGCATAGCATGGGTCATCCTCTTCTACCACTGATCAACTAGTCATTCATATCAAATGCCTTATAAATATCATAACACACAGAAAGGTAAAGACAAGAATTTGACATACATGTTCCCATAAGAGTTAACAAAGGTGGTCTTCTGTTCTGATTTATGCACACATACATTGATACTTGGTTTCATTTGAACTCTTATTTTATATATGTTACTGCCTTACATGTTTAGTACATTTTCTCGTACCGACGTCCCTTATGGGGGACGCTGCATTTCATGCTGCAGGCATAGGTACTTTAGCTAGTAAACTTCCTCAGTAAGAGCACACGACACTCTGCTACTTTTGGTGAGCTCTATATTGATTCAGAGCTTTACTGAGTCCTTGGTAGATTCATTTTGGTATTGTATCATAGTTAATAGTAATGCAGGGTCTGTCCCGACCTACTCTCTAAAGCTTTTTTATCTTTTAGAGGATTTGTAGACTTATGTATATGGTTCAGTTGCATCTTAACAAGTTGTGCCCTCAACGGCCAAGTCTTGTATTTATGTTTTGGATCTACTTATGTTGGTTTGGATCGCTGAATCCTATGTGAACTTGTCACAAGAGTGTCAAAGTTATAAGCATAGTAAGCACAAGTTACATGTTGGTTCTCTCGGGCCTTGAGGGCATCAGGTTCCTATCCGACTTCATGGGATTTGAGGCATGACAAAAGTGGTATTAGAGCAGGTCATCTTAGGATGTCTACAAAGCCGTGTCTGTGTAGAGTCTTGCTGATGGATGTGTTGTGCACCACATTTATAAATCGGAGGCTACGGGACATGTAGAAGTTGTCTCTTTTCTTTCATTTCTTAGATCGTGTGATGGGACCAGTGTTGTAGGTGAATCATATCGAACTTCTAAATTTTTTTATTATAGAAAAGATGCCAGTTACAAGAAGGAGTAAAAGTATTGGTAAACGAGTAGATGTGTCTTCCCAAGAAGGGACCAGCCAACCACCACCTAGTCAAGATGTTCAAGGTGAGGCTCAAGATGTGTCTTTATCACAGACTTCCCTGACCCCTACATCTCCAAAAGATCTAAGGAGGGAAGCTGCACCTCAAGAACCCCTTATTAATTCTACCGAGCAACATTTGAGGAATGAAGTCCAATTATTGACTCGTACAGTTGCTGGCCATGGCCAAAGGCAAGTAGGTATAGTTGTAGGTACTAGTGGTGTAGATAGAGAAGCTGACACGCGGATACGTGATTTCCTTAATTTGGACCCTCCATCATTCACCGGGTCAGATCCTAATGAAGATCCACAAGACTTTATAGATCAGATCCAATACACTTTTGATGTTATGCATGTAAGTGTTAAAGAAGCGCTCGAGCTAGTAGCAAATAGATTAAAGGGTATGGCTATATTGTGGTATGAAGCTTGGAAGCAATCTAGGGCAACAAATGCACCTTTAGTTACATGGAAAGAGTTCAAAAAGGCATTCCATGACCATTACCTACCATTGGAGATCCAAGAGGCCCGTGCGGATCAGTTCTTAAATCTCCACCAAAGAAGTATGAGCGTGAGAGAGTACAGTCTCAAATTTAATTCCTTATCCAGGTATGCTCCTAATGTAGTAGCTACTATGGAGGATAGAGTTCATCGATAAGTGGATAGATTAGATTCATATCTGGTTAGATATTATACCATTGCTTCGTTGAATAAAGATATGAAAATAGCAAGGATGCAAGCTTTTGCGCAAAAGTTGGAGGATCAAAGGCAGAGAAGAAGGACACAAGAGTCAGAAACAGGGCATTTTAAGAGGGACAGATCCATCGGGTAGTTTACACCATCCCAAGGTGAGTTTAGGCCTCGTTTTTTAATAGACCACCTAGGACATTACCTTCCTACTCTACAGCTAGTGCCCCACCTAAGTTTCAAGAGTCTAGGGGAAATCAGTTTGGGCAAAGAGGTGAAAGCCAAAGTTCACGAACAACGGGGTACCAAGAGCAGGGAAGTATGAGCCAATTAAGACCTCCTCGACAGTTTTGTAAACAATGTGGAAGAAATCATTTAGGTACATGTCATTTTGGGACAAATATTTGGTTTTGGTGTGGTACACCGAGTAATATGATGAGAAATTACCCTCATAAGGGTGTGGGTGGTATGGCACAACCTACTAAATCAGTTGATGCATCCTCATCATCAACACCTTCTTTAGGTAGGGGACAGATGCCTACTGGTCATGGTAGACGAGCAAGGGGAGCGACTAGTTCTACTGGAGTTCAAAATCGCACATATGATCTCGGGGATCGACAAAATTTAGATGCCTCGCCGGATGTGGTTACAGGTACATTGTCCATCTTTTCACATATTGTATATGTACTAATTGATCCGGGGTCTACACTATCATATGTTACTCCATTGATTGCTGAAAAGTTCAAAATAACACCAGACTTATTAGTGAAGCCATTTGAAGTGTCTACACCGATTGGTGAGTCTATTATAGCTAGAAGGGTTTATCATAATTGCATTGTAACTATTTGTGATCGGATACATTGGCTGACCTTGTTGAGCTAGAAATGGTGGGTTTTTATGTTATAATGGGTATGGATTGGTTAGCTTCTTGTTATGCCACGGTAGATTGTCGAACTAAGATGGTGCATTTCCATTTTCCAAAAGAGGCCATCCTTGAATGGAAAGGTAATATTGGGACACCAAGAGATAAATTTATTTCTTATCTTAAGGCAAAGAAGATGATGTCCAAAGGATACATATGCCATCTAGTGAGAGTGAAAACTATAGATGCGGAGGCACCAATTCTTCAATCCATTCAGTGGTAAATGAATTTCATGAAGAACTTTCGGGTTTACCTCGAAACGAGAAGTAGAGTTTGGTATTGATGTGATTCCAGATACTCAACCTATATATGCCTTCCATATAGAATGGCCCCGACAGAATTACGGGAGTTGAAAGAGCAATTAAAAGAATTATTAGAAAACAGATTCATAAGGCCTAGTATATCTCCATGGGGAGCACTAGCTTTATTTGTATGTAAGAAAGATGGCTCGTTAAGAATGTGTATTGATTACCGGCAGTTGAATAAGGTATTGATTAAAAAAAATCCCCTTCCTAGAATTGATGATTTGCTAGATTAGTTACAAGGTGCTAAGTGTTTTTCAAAGATCGACTTGAGGTCGGGGTATCACCAAGTAAGGGTCAAAGACAAAGATATTCCCAAGATAGCTTTCCAGACACGATATGGTCATTTTGAGATTTTAGTCATGTCATTCGGGTTAACAAATGTACCAGCAGCTTTTATGGATTTGATGAATAGGGTATTCAAGCCATTACTAGATGTGTTCGTCATAGAATTCATAGATGACATTGTAGTGTATTCATGATTGGAAGATGACTATGCTAATCACTTGTGGCAGGTTTTACAAATTCTTCGTGATCGTAAGTTGTATGTGAAGTTCTCTAAATGTGAGTTCTGGTTGAAATCTGTGGCATTCTTAGGTCATATTGTATCCGATGAAAGAATAAGGGTTGATAACCAGAAGATAGAAGCCTTGAAAAACTGGCCAAGACCTACAACGCCTATGGAGATCCGTAGTTTCCTTGGATTGGCAGGTTATTATAGATGGTTCGTTGAGGTATTCTCTTCCATTATTGCACCCTTAACAAAGTTTACACACAAATAAACCAAGTTTCAGTAGAGTGATGAATGTGAAAGAAGCTTCCAAGAGATGAAGAATAAATTAACTTCTACACCTTTCTTGGTAATTCTAGAAGGAACAGAAGGGCATGCAGTGTATTGTAATGCTTTGGGAGTGGGCCTAGGATGTGTATTGATGCAGCATGGTAAAGTAATAGCTTATGGCTCAAGGCAACTGTGGCCACATGAGAAAAATTATCTAACTCATGATCTAAAGCTAGCAACATTTATTTGCTTTGAAGATATGGCATCACTACTTGTATGGAGGTCATGTTGACATAAACACTGATCACAAGAGTTTGCAATATATCTTTAAGCAAAAGGACCTAAATCTGAGGCAGTGAAGATGGGAGCTATTAAAAGATTATGACATTGATATCTTATATCATCCCGGGAAAGCAAATGTAGTAGCTGATGCGTTAAGTCGTAAAATAATGGTAACCACTTATGGGCTGCTTGTGGAAAGACAAGGAATAACTAAGGATCTATGTCAACTAGCTAGCTTGGGGGTTTGCCTTCTTGAATCTCCAAAAGGGGTTATTGTGCAAAATTTGGCAGAACTCTCATTAGTAGTGGAAGTGAAAGGGAAGCAGTACACTGATCCTATTCTATTAAAGCTTAAGGAGAATGTACAACAGGGTATGGCAAAGGCATTTGAGCTGACGCAAGAGGGAGTACTTCGATGTCAAAGCAGATTTTGTGTACCTAATGTAGATGAATTAAGAAACAAGATTATGATGGAAGCACATCATTCGAGATATTCTATCCATCCGGGGTCAACTAAAGTGTATCATGACTTGAAAGAAATGTATTGGTGAGGGGACATGAAGAAGAACATTGCGGAATTCGTGGCTCAATTTCCAAATTGTCAACAAGTAAAAGTAGAGCACTAAAAGCCCGGAGGTTATATACAGTGTATAGAACTTCCAATTTGGAAGTGGGACATGATAAACGTGGATTTTTTCACTGGTTTGCCTTGTTCATTTTAGTAGTTTGATTCTATATGGGTAATTGTTAATAGACTGACCAAATCAGCGCACTTCTTGCCGGTCAAGACTAGTTATACAGTTGAAGAATATGCGAGGTTGTATATTAAAGAGATAGTTCGTCTACGTCGAGTGCCAATCTCTATTATATCTGATAGGGGAGCTCAATTCACTACAAATTTTTGGAAGTCATTTCAGAAGAATTGGGCAAACAAGTAAATTTAAGTACAACCTTTCACCCCTAAATAGACGGTCAGACAGGTGTACAATTCAAACACTTGGGATATGATGCGAGCTTGTATATTGGACTTCAAAAGTAGTTGGGATGATTATTTGCCATTGATCGAGTTTGCATACAACAATAGCTACCATTCAAGTATTAAAATGGCACCTTATGAATCTTTATATGGTAGAAAATGTAGATCCCCAATTGGCTGGTTCGAAATAGGTGAAACTACCTTATTTGGGCAAGATCTTGTTCATCAAGCTATGGAAAAAGTCAAAGTGATACAACTACGGCTAGAAATAGGTCAAAATCGACATATATCATATGCGGATGTTGGAAAGAGAGGGCTAGAATTTTCTATAGGGGATTGGGTGTTCTTGAAGGTGTCACCAATGAAAGGGGTAATGAGGTTTGGTAAAAAGGGAAAGTTGAGTCCACGCTATATAGGGCCATATAAGGTTATCCGAAGAATTGGCCAAGTTACGTATGAGTTAGAGTTA